>PVIY010021794.1:0-41850 GCA_004026745.1 Myrmecophaga tridactyla
CACAGCTTCCTGGAAAACCTCACTTGCCAGACACTGACATTCAATTTGATTCTGAATCAGAACCCATTTTTCAGGAAAAACCCTATCCCCAGAGCTTTGGGGAAAACAATCAGCAGCAATTATTTACCATTGTAGCTTCGTGAGACAACAATATCAATTGAGACAAACAATAGCCTGCCCAGAAATTAACAGGAATGTTTGTGGAGTGAAATGTCCTTAAGTGGCTTTGAAAAGCCTTCGTATTTTCCTGAGAATCTAGTAGGTTTCATATATGCAGGCCAGGACACATGAGAGGGCCTTCATGTCTTAACTCTGCCTGATCTGGAGGCATTGCACAAGCAATTAGTAGAAACAAAGGGGAGGTGTAATTTATCTAAGCATGGAAGGCTTGCCCCAATGCACACACTGTCCCTACACAAAGGGTTGCATACTTTTTGGTTCAAGACATTTAGGGAAATCTCTAACCAATCTTTAGCTATCAGCTAAGCTAACTGAACAGAGAATTCAGTGGCTGAATACTACAGAAAATGCATAATTCACAAATTTGTTCAGGAAAGTCAATAAACAAACAACAACAACATACCCAGGGGAGAGGAAGAGAATCTCATTTCCAGAGTTGCTGCCCTATTTACAATGACCACTATTCAGAATACCAAAAAGTTATGATAAGTGCAAAGAAATCCAAAAGTTAGGCCCATAAACTGGAAAAAAGCAGTCAATAAAAATTGTCCTTGAGGAAACCCAGGTGTTTGACTCAGTAGGCAAAGTCTCTAAACTATTGTAAATGTGTTTAAATGATGAAAGGAAATAATGCGTGAAGAATTACAGGAAAATATGAGAATGATATTTCATCAAATAGAGAATATAAATAATGAGATGGAAATTATAAAATTGAACCAAAAGCAAACTCTGGAATTGAAAGGTACAATAAGAGAAGTGAAAATTCACTAGAGGAACTCAACAGCAGATTTAAACAAGTAGAAGAAAGAACTTTAACTTTAAGGTAGGTCAATTAAAATGATCCATTTTGAGGAACAGAAAGCAAAAAGATTGAAGAAAAATGAACAAATTCTCAAGGACCTTTGGAACACCATAAAGTGTACCAACATATATATACAGTGGGAATCCCAGAATGAAAGAAGAGAGAAAAGGTGGAAGAAAGAATTTTTAAGAATTAATGATAAAAAATTTCCCAAAATTTGGTGAGAACTTTCATCTACCTATCCAAAAACTCAATAAAATCCACATACTATTGTCTCAAAGTGGTCCACTCCTGGACAAATCATAGTCAACCTCAACTAGCAAAAGACAAACAAAAAGGGAAAATCTCATGTGCAGCAAGAGAAAAACAACTTATCACATGCAAATGATCCTCAATGATGCTACAGCTGACTTCTGATCAGCAATCATAGAAGCCAGAAGGCAGTGGAATAACCTGTTCAAAGTGCAGAGAGAAGGACTGAAAACTGAGACTTCTATATCCAGTAAAGCTATCTTTTAGAAACCAAGGAGAGGGTGCATGGGTGGTTCAGTGGTAGAATGATCATGTTCCACATGGAGGACCTGGGTTCGATTCCTGGACCAAGCACTGCCCCCCCCCCCAAAAAAAAGAAAACCAAGGAGAAATTAAGACATTTCCAGATGAACAAAAACTGAGAAGTCTTATAAGAAAAACTAAGTACTAATTTTAGTCAGGCTTAATTTATCAATAAAAATGAAATTATCAAAGAGTCTGTATTGGAAGAGTTGACTCTTCCAATGGACAACTTGGAGTGATTCTAATGGATTGTTCCTTTGATTAAAACCCTAACTGAATGAAATTAGCATTCTGAATGAAATTAATATGTCCAAAATGCCTTGATATTATGTGCACATAAAGAATCCAGAGATTTCAGAGATAGAAATATTGCAGTTGATTTTTCATGTTTTTTTAAAGCTTTGTCTTCCACAGGACCCTTTGAGAAAGGCTGTGGTGAGTGGATAATAGCTTCCTTTTAAAAATATTTTGTAGTAGATATTTCCTAAGGGAATATACTTCAGGAATAAATGTGGAAGATTCTGCTATTGAAATGGGCTTTTGGATTTCAATGAGGATGATGGAATGTCAAGGAAGTAGAAGCTAAGAAACAATATTTAAACTCCAGAGGCAAGGTGGGCTTGATTCTTTTAACAGCCACAGATCCTTAACAGTGAACAGAAGTCGCAGTCATATTCTTATGACTTAGGGTTTCTGGCCCTAAATAAATTGGCATAACACTTAGGTTTTACTTGGTCTTTACAATATTTAAAAAAATCATCCCAGGGCAGGCCACGGTGGCTCAGTACGCAAGAATGCTTGCCTGCCATGCCAGAGGACCTGGGTTCGATTCCCGGTGCCTGCCCATGTAAAAAATTAAAAAAGTCATCCTAATGTCTGATGAATGAAGGCCTGCCTGAGTTGCATGATGAAAGTATGGCCCCTCGCTCAGTTCCTTTATGCGCACTGTATAATAAACCCTGTGCCCCGGAGTGAAAGGTGGGTGAATACCCTTGAAAAAATGCTACAATAACAATCTTAGTTTGCGTGATTAAAATTCCTTCTAACTTTCCAAAAAAAGATCTGTCAAATTTACCATAATAATTATACACTGCAGAAAGAGAAGCATCCATACTTTTCAAGGATAATTAGACATGGATTCCAAGCTATCAATAATTCTTGGATTTAAGGCCAAAGTTATTTTATACTTATGGGATAGTTGATTAGGGTTCAGTGCTGATTCTCTGGGTATTTTGTTGCTCATTACATGGAAGTATCTGAGTAGGTTTCTCACCCTGCTTCCTATCCATAGTGATTTGAGGGTCTACTGGCCTCTTTTCACTTAGTACTATCACTATCCACTGTATTATAAGTGGCTACATTTCCTTTAAAATGTTTGTGGACTCTTTATATATCACTTTACAATCTAATTCTGTGAGCAGAGCCACTACCTACAAATATTTTCTAGTCAGTCCCTTTTCTACATTGGGTCCCATGAGGCTTTGAGGGAGCACACCCTTAAGAACTTAAGAGTTCTGCTATTTAACAAAGTGAATCTATGTCCTTAAACTTCTAGCTTGAAAGAGTCTAGAAGGTTCTAAGTCTCTTTCTATATCTTAACAAAAGATTTTGCAGTCGTACCATGGATTTGATCTTTATTCGGAAGTCATTTCTCAATTTCAGAATTGCTTGCTAAGGAGGCTGGGAAAAGGAAGCAGTTTTGTTTTCTAACTCAGCAAGTACTGGTTCTTTTACATTTTCTCCAACTTTTCTTGAAAACTAAATAGTCTTTTTTTATCATTTCTTTATTCATAAGCTATCAGAAGAAATTAAAGGGTATTATTGATTATAGCTAAGAAATATCTTTAGGTATAGCATCAAGGTTAAGTTTATTTCTATTGCCCACATAACCTCAGGTGACTGTGTAGCTAAATGGTGTTACTCTCTAAGCAGTCTCTTCCTTCCTCTGTGTGCAATCTCTGTGTATGTGTGTGTGTTTTAATTTGCTTTGATCATTTAACACCTGAGACCTGTCAGTCTTCTGCTATGAGCCCCATCAATGCCTGCCCTACATCTACCAGCTATCTGATCCCAAAGCCAACACTACTTCCAGAGACCAAATTTCCATTCCAATGGTTAAAATCACTACACAACTTTGTGGCCTTAAAAACCAATTTTGTTATCTTTTGCATTTTCTGTGGTTCAGTAATTTTGGGAGGGCTCTGCTGGGCAGTTCTCTCTTGAGGTCTTTCATGTGGTTTTGGTCAGACAGGGGAGCTGGAAGAGAGAGAAGCTGGAGCACCTGGAGAAGCTAGGGAGCTCTCTCCTCAGGACATCTCAGGGTTCCTACATACAGTCCTTCTGCATGCGTGAGCTGTTTGTGCTTCCTCAGAACTTGATGGATTTGGGACAGTCAGAATGCCTACCATTTGGTACGCACAGTCAGGAGAATTCCAAACAGCTAAGTAGATGTGGCATCTCCTTTTCTGATATAGGCTTGGAAAGCATGAAGTATCATTTCTGCAATATTTTTTTTTTTAATTCAAGTGAGTCATAAGCCCAGATTCAAGGAGAAAGGGCATTGAGCCCACCTTTCAATGGGAGGATGGTCAAGGTCATAGTGTTGAATAGCCTAAGGGATGATAAATTTTGTTATCTTCGGAAATGCAATCTGCCATAAAAGTGATATCTTAACATTGATAAGCTTTGTTGCACATGGTCTTACAACCACTACCCCTAGTGGCCAAAGAATTGCCCCCTCTTGTTGTTTTTGTTTTGCATGGGCAGGCACGGAGAATCAAACCCAGGGCTCCGGCATGGCAGGTGGGAACTATGCTTGCTGAGTCACCGGGGCCCACCCAGAGTTGCCCTCTTTTGGCTTGCACTGCTGGTCACAACTAAATTTAACTCAACAGATTTGTAACTGCTCCTTTTAGTGAAATGCTGATGTGGCTGTCTCTCAGTACAATTCCCATGTCCATATTTGCGAGTGTACACTCTCCGTATTATGCCTATTTGTGAAAAGACAGGGTTCTTGACACAAACGTTCCAAGTCAAATTGTTTGAAGAGACATTTTACAAAACTTTAAAGCCAAATTTAGCAATTATGAACTCCATGATTGTTTAGAGACAGAGGTACAAGGAAACATATCTAGCCAGGCCATTTGCCCAAACAATAATTTATCATCTGCTTCTGCCCTAGAAAATAATGGTCAATAGTGTATTATATAAATTATGGCCATAAAAATTCAGAACGTCTATCCTAATTTGGATGATCCTTGGAAGGAAAGAAAACAACAACAGCCAGGAAGAACCGAGTAAAAGTAAAGAGCTACAGGAAATCTTTAAGCATGTAGCAAATTCTTGAAAGGAAGCTCAATAAATAAGACTAGGGATATAACTGTTCTCCTGAACATCTCAGTCCATAGGTGGTAAGGAACATAAGTGGCATGAGATTATTAGTATTAATACTATTATTATTTTACCATTCCTCAAATTAGTTTTACTTTGCTAATGAAAGAAGTGCATGACAATGACTTAGTATATGTTCTAACCCTTCTGCTGTTGGGTAGTAAACTCTGCATTGCAATGGGAAGTAGCCAGTAATTTGATTTTGAAATATTCTTGTTAGCAGAATCATCACTCTTTCCAAAGTACAGAGTAAGGTTACTATTGATTAAACTATTCTGGTGTGACCTTTTTTGGCTGGAATTTTAGAATTGGTGCTTACAGGATCTTGTTACAGTCCAAGGATATACATACCCTGCTCATTCTGGAACTATCTTATATTGTGCAGAGGGAATTACCAACTTATCATGAAATGTAAATTAATTCCACATTCTTTGAGGTTCAAATAAAGTTAAGGGTGCCAACTCAAGCCCCACTCCATAGGATAGATTCATAAACTTCTCACATTTCTTTTTCATTATTTAAAATAAATAACACTCCCCACTCACTCCCATGTGATCATGAGCTTGAGACATATTCTGAAAATAAACTAAGATGAGAAACAAAGTCAATAATCCAATAAGGCTGAAGGAGTGCCACTGCATCCAAGTTTCTTTATGAGCCACTTTCCTCTTTGGTTTATCATAATTCAAGGTGTTTCCTTTAACTTATAAAATCCAACAAGTTGATGGACTGGTTCATTCATCCTGGATCTCCCTTTCCTGATGTTTTTTCACTCTGAGAGCAGATCAGAGGATCCCAGGTGAATTCCAAGGATATATGCAACCCTTGTCTTAACTACTCATATGCATACAGTTGATGGAAAATAGGGCAGATAAAATATGTTAAATAAAAATGTCAGGTAAAAAATAGATGGAAGGTAAGGAAAAAATGCAACTTCTAGGTGTGGAAATTGTATTTCCCCCAAAGGAAATGTTCTTTAAATTCTTCTTATTCATATTCCTTCCTTCTCACCCTGCATCTATCTCTAGGCTGATAACCCACACACCTATGTTTTCAGGAAAGCCACTCAGAGTTCTCCTGTAGATGCATTCTTCCCAATTTAATTTTTTAAAACTTTTTTTATTGTGAAATATAACATATATGCAAAGGAAAGTAAGAAAAAGCAATATTTTTCAATCCTAGGTCAAATAAATCCTGAAACCCAGAGGGATCAGTCTCTCTAATTAGATTATCAACTAATTACATCCTCCTATCCTTTGGTTTTGACACCTCTTCTCAATGTGAAGATGTCAGACTGGGTTATTGCCTACAAATCCCAGTTTAATTTTAATAACATCAACATATACCTTTGGCTTCATTTTTCTGAAGAACAGGAAATGTAAAGCCTTGATAATTAGTACAGGTTATTAAAACACATATTTATTAATCTAATGCTCTTATGTAAATATTAAATGTGAACAAAGAGTGTGATTTTTAGGTCTGTATAACTGCTGGATAGATGCTTGCTTTCATCAACAGCATGCTCACAGCTTATGTTATAAAGCTAAAGGGAATTCAGAAAAATGTAATGGGTCTCCAATAACAAGTGCTGCACATTTTAAACAGAGTAAAAAATCAGCATCTTTTTAGAAAGAATCTGAATTTCATGAATAGATTCTTATGAGGACTCCAGATGCACTGAAATTGGCAATCTGTTATCGCTTGAGTTTATTTCCATGAGGCTTTTCCTAACAGAAAGATACAGAAAGTAACTCTTCAGACTTTCATTTGGATTATCCTAAGATGCAGAGTTGAATTTTTTATATTTTGTTTGGTTTGCATTTAAAGTTTTGCTTTTGAAATGTAAGCCACTGTTATTGAATAAAATGAGTGATCTGATGCCCAACTTCCTAACTTGCTCCCATAGTCAGATTTAGATGCTTTTTTCCTGCATTCTCATAGTGTTTTCAACATTGTACCCATTCTTTCTCGATTTTATTCCACCGTGCTTAACAGAGTAACAGGCAGTCTCGAGATACTAAAATGCATCTAAATGGGATCCGTTCATTGAACCATTTATTCAATTTGCTGTCCTTAGCACAGTAATAGCACATTTCAGACCATAAAAGTTACCTGGGTGAGTCCATCAGTCATTCAGTCCTTAAGATGACTGTGTTTACACAAAGAATTTCCCTCAAGAAAATGTATTTTCCCCTCGTATTCTTTTAATTAAAGAAGTGGACATTTTGCTTATATAACTTTCAAGTTGGATTCTTGTCCTCTAAATCTTTTCCTTCCAGTCCATTTATCACATCTGCAAACATTGGCCCAGTAATGATTATGTCTCTGCTCAGAGATACACAACGACTTCCTATTGCCAAAAATAATACAATAAAATATTTGAGGTGTTTGAGATCTACTACTAACTGCTTTTTTGAACTTTTCTTCTTAAATATTATCCATTTCTTTTAACTTATTCATTTATCATGCATATATTGAGCACCAACATATCCTACGAGGAAATTACAAAACCGATTAGAACACAGGAGCTCACTGCCTACAAAAACCGTAGGTATTCAAATAAATACTTAAAATGCAAAGAGATGGGTGCTTTCAAGGAAGAAAAAGTTACAAGAGAACTTTGAAAATGGGGGTGCCTAGATAATTTGGGGATAACTTCTCAGAAGAGGCATATTAGTTGAGATTTGAGCAATGAATAGGAGTTTATCAAACAAGAAAAAGGAAGAAATCAAATTGGTTTTTAAGACGGAAACAAAAAGAGGAAACAATATACTGCGGCATAAATGTACAAACAAATTCAGAGAGTAACTCATAACATGACCATAGATTAGACTGTCAAGGGAGGAGTGGTCAGAGGTAAGAAAAGAAAGTAATGAGTAAAATAAAAGATTGGTCAGACAAGGCAGTAACTAAAAGCAAAGACTAGTTAAAGGTGACTGAAATCACCCAGGTAAGATATGATGGAGCCATTAACAATTGCTAGAGAAGAGCAAAATATTCTCAGATAATTCTGAGATTATTTTTTAACGGGATTTGATGACTGCTTAAATATGGCAGCTGAGGAAGATGGAAAGATTGACGGTGACTATCTCCTTTCCAGTTTGAGTAATAGGGTAAAGATAATGTCATTATATAAAACAAAGACAGAAGGGGAAAGAGCTCATTTGACGTTCAATAAGATGAAATAATTGTTTGTTTGAAATGTCTAACTATTAGGTGGGTTATTTAACAAGAAATCGAATTTGTGGGTTTAAGACTCAGTAGAGTTTTATAGTTCGAGATAGAGATTTGAGAGATGTAGACATGGTGATAGTTGAAGCTGGAGAAAGAGAATAATATTTCAGAAGTAGTTAATGAAAAGTAGAAAAATCAAATGGCAAATGACAGAACTTGTATAAGACCTGCAGTATTTAAGAGGCATGCAGCCAAAGTCTAGCGTATTTAGGAGATGATGTAAACACAGAGATGGTAGTATGTAAGAAAAAGAAATGGAAGAGATCATTTAAAAAATAATGACTTTTCAATCTGACTAAATAATTCAAAGTCATTAAGTAAGAAAATGAATGAAACATATCCAATGGATTTAACAAGAAAACTGTCACTAATGATATTTATCAGAACTTTCTATATATTTTCTGGAGAGTGGTAATGATATAAACATGATTGCAGTTGATTACAAGAAAATAAGAACTGAAAAATTCAAGACTTCAAATACAGATTCATCTTCTGCAAAATTTAGCAGTACAGTTAGAGAGACATATGTAATTTTCAGCTTCCAGGGCATGTAGGGAACCAGAAAAGAAGCAGAAGCCCAAAAGGCATTATTTACAAATCAATAGTAGAATGCAATGTGAATATTTTCCCCTGGAGTTGTGTAATGCAGTGGCTTGTACAATCATATGATGATTATACTTATTAAGATAATAAAAACTGTAGAAAGAAAAGATTTGGAGGGGTTCATTAATCCTACTTTGAATATATCAAGTACAAAAAGTCTATAAAATGGAAATGAAAGCATGCCAGTAATTGAGTTGCATTTCATAATCTTGCTATGGACTTCAATAAACATATTATTGAAAGGTGTCATATCAGTTCATTTAAAATTATTGAGATTGAAAAAATCAGAGAAGGATGCAGATCGGAAATAGGGAGCCCATGATTGAGCTCAGAAGAACTCTCATATTTTAGAGGTCAAATAGAGAAGAAGGATCCAGAAAAAGAATCTGAGAAAGAATAATCAGTGAGGTGTCATTATGAAAACCAAAAGATGAAAGGATTTCCATGAAGCAATGATTAACTGAGCTTAAAGACATTGAGGTGTTGAGAGAAAAATATCCATTACATTTGGTAATATGGATACTATGGAGGTCAAATGATGACCTTACAAAGGCAATTTAAGGCAAGAATCCACACCTTCTACCTAGTGTACTGTTTACATCAACATGACTTTACTATTCCACTGTCTTCAGTAACATGACCCTATTATTCCCTTATCCAGGAAAATTAAAGCTGCAAATAACTTACTGTTTTTTTTTTTTCCAGGAATTTCCTGGAAGTTCCACCAACTCCTCAGTAAGGCACCAGATGAATTAGACCCAGCACATTTTGAACCTTTTGTTCCCCAAACCATGCTTTGCTGTGTTCACACATACTGTTATATCAAGACATTTACTCAATAGTAAGAAAGTCCCACCTTACACTAGACTGCAAAGTGTCAATAAACATCCCAAATTTGCTTTCCCCCTCAGAGATGCTATTAAGACTATCCAGAAAATATTTTCTCTTAGGGTGGTTAGAAATAAACTCAGCTTTGTCTGATCAATAGGCTGCTATGAAATTTTGGAAACCCAGGATTTGGCAATAGTAAATGGTGAAAGGCAGAAAACTTATATGGAATGAGTTGTAGAAAAATGGGAGATAAAAAAAAGTAGGATCAGTTTGTACATACAACAGTTTTGAATAGTTTGGTTATTAGAAGGAGCTATGTAACTTAACAGACATGTGGAGTCAGAAAGGGGATTATGCAATGTTTTAAAATGGGAATGATCTATAGATGTAGAAACTGATGATGCATAAGATAGAGTACATGATCTAAGTAAGGAGGTGAAGGGTATGGATTCTGGGGCACATGTTGACAGAGTGCTTTCATTGCTCCAAGAGGGAGGAAGGAAAATCTGCTTCCAGAAAAAGTGAATTTATAGATCTGGTGGTTTAAAGATGAAGGGTACTATATTAACCAGAGGAACAGAATTAACTGTGTGTGTGTGTGTGTGTGTGTGTGTGTGTGTGTGTGTGTGTAATAAGATTCATTATAGGAATTGGCTCATGTGACCCTGAGGATTGGCAAATCCAAATTGTGTAAGGCCGGTCTTACAGAATTTTCTTCTTTCTAAATTCTGACATGGTCAGTTCTGGCTCTTAGGGCCTCCAAATGATGGGATAAGGTGAGTCTCCATATTGCTGAAGAGAGTCTACTTTGTTGCTGAAATATTACCAGCCATAGATGCAATCAGCTGATCAATTGATTATGGCTGCAAATCAATCTATGAAATGCCCTCCCAGTTACAACCAGGTCAGCGTTTGCTTGGCTGAACAATTGGACACCATAACCTAGCCAGGTTGATGCCTCATCACACCCATTTTTATTTTCTATTTTTAGCAAGGAAGTAGGAATAAGAGAGTGTGGGAGATGTTTGAGAAGCCAAGAGGTATGAAAAACTTTTGAAAGTTTAAAAGCAGCTAAGCACCACAGAGTAGGAGGACATCAGTGATCAAGATTATAAAATAAAGGAAGTCTGATAATCTGATAATTGGTTTTGCAAAATAGGCAAAAAGCATTCTGACTGGTAATATAGAACAGAGTTCTGCTGAGGCAAAAGCTCCAGCTATATAAAACCTTGGCCAACGGTGAATCTTGATGGAGGAAAGCTTTGGGAATCTTTTATGACATTCTTCAATTTGTAGCTCCATATACAATATTTGCTTGCAGGAGAAACAATAAAATAGTAACCTGTTCTTTTGTTGTTGTTGTTGTTAGCTTTTGTCCCAAATATTCTGCCATTTAAGTAAAGGAGTTCAATATACAGTGAACTGTTGATGCTCTATTTCCTTATTTATTAGTTGTAAAGCAGAAGCACTGACTCTAAGCAAGGATTTGAACAGCACTGATAAATTTAGATTTTTTAGCCTTCCCTTCAGTCATCTTGTACCTATAATTTCCTGTCAGTTAGATGATTCACTTCCATCTGCATCAGTACAGAATCTATTTAGGACTTTCTATAAAGAGTTTGATGTTTCCTAAATATGTTACACAAACCACCCTCTATTAGTGGGGCCTATTTTGGTGGATATCTAAGTTGTGAGGATGTGGTCATTTGAATTCTAAATTAATTTGGTTTGAATTAATTATGAATGACTTAAAACTTTCACACATCCTCTTCTCTCAATAGTTATTTAAGATACCGAAATTCAGAAGCACAATTCTGGTTATTTCTTATCTGTAGTTACTACGAAGTCTTGTTTTAATTTTCTCTGATGTATTTTTCTATATGAAAAAAGTTAACCAAACTTCTTGTGTCAAGAAATTTGTATACCAAGCAAATTTGAGGAGAATTAACACATATCCAGAGAATGTCAACTAGCAGTGAATCAAGCCATTTTCAAATTTTAGTGCATAGGAACACTAAAAGTATACAAAATTTTTAGTTATTTAGGATCAGAATATTAGTTAAAGCAAACTCGATACTTAGCTGTGAAAAGAACTGCCTGAGGTTTTGATGTTTTTGCATTTTTTTTAATACTCTTATGCACAGGATTTGCTTCAGCAACATTTTAACATTTCATGAATTAAGCCTATGCACATAACATTTTGAGTATAATATTATGCAAGGTATTTTTTCCAGTACAAGCGTAGAACAATTAAGACTCATGGATATAGTAATTTTCATCAGAGTCACAGTGAAATATTCCATTATCTTATGAAAGCTGAACTCCCTAAACATTCTGATTGTTAACATGAAACAGAAGGTCCAAAATGATTGGATTTACCGTCTCAATTTTCTAACTTTATTATTTCCTGTATTCTTCACATAGCAGCTGTTTGGCTTTTTGCAAAAGTTTACAGGGTTGTTTCTTTAGATTAATGCTGTTTTTAACTCACAGCTTTGGTTCGGGGTATTATGTCTGCTTATCCTAAAGTCCTCGTCAGATTTTGTGTGTTTCCCCCCCGTCCCCCAGAACTAGTAGGAAAAGTAGTAGTTCTACTGCACCCTCTAACATGCCCTGAAAGGGTAAATGCAAATTTTAAAAAAAAAGTTTGCAGGAATGTCAATATCAAAAAATGGCAATATTTTGGTATCTCACTCAAAGTCTCAGAATGGCTTACTCTCAGGTCTCCTTTTCATGCGACCATATTTTTGTTATTGTCTGTTCTGTCCAGACAAATTATCATCTCAATTATATATTACAAAGAGTGAGTACCTTTGTCCATCAAAACATCGTTACACAGTTTAAACTACTGTGCACTAAATTTGGTGGAACTTAAAAGATTCTGTCACTACTAATAGGAAGTTTAAAATTTAGTTTAGAAAGAGATGTGCATATGGTGAAAATTAATAAAGCCAAGGATATAGCAGTATTAAATAAAATAAACACATGATATTTGCCACAAGAATCAGAGGCAAAAGAGACTCATTGAATTGAGTACTCAGGAAAGATTTTGAATAGCAGATAATACATGAGCAGGAACTTGAGTGGTGGGTAAGATTTGGTTAATGCGGAAGCCTGGGAAGGGTAACTGCTAGTGAGAAACATGAGTTTGGAGATTAAATTGCTTATAGTGTGCTCTATAGACAGTAAGGAAATACACCTGGCCAGACCAAAGGGTTCCTTTCGGAATGAGTAGAAACTCAATTTGGAAATGGACATACAAGAAACCCTTCTGATCTAGTCTAAGAGGATTCCACTTTATGCTATGAAAGTTGATGATATCCTGAAGGTTTGTGAGAGGAGAGAATAATATACTGAGATCATACTTTGAGATAAATAATGCTACCAGTGGTATATAAAGTGAAATGGAGAAAACTAGATTATTAGGGAGATATGAATTAAAAACTCAGCAATAGAAATATGAAAGAAATGGCAAATGGGAGGAAAAAGGATGAATTAATGGCTGATATGCTGGGTAGGTGGTGTTGGATATAATTGCTAATATTTCAAAGTTGTGAATTGGCAGATGAGCTTGCAGAAAGGTGTTCTGATCACAGAAAGAGTGAAGGCAGGAGGGAGTGCCACAGTGGAGAAGGAAGGGATGTATCACATTCATTCTTGAGGTGAGAGAGGCATTTAAGTGGAAAGGTCCATTAGGCATATGTAACATTTGAGTTGAATAGATTCAACTCCTTCATATCATGGACATTTCCTTCTCAATTTACAGCACACTACAAATAGTTATTAAACGCTCTTATTTCTGTTGATTAGCCAGTGGGTCAAATAATTTCCCTATAGCCTGATCAATTACTTTTAGATATCTTGTCTAAAAGCCACCAACTTACTCTTCTTTCTCTTGAAGTAGAATTCAGAAGCATAAAAACCCAGGTAGAATTCAGCTCCAGAGAACATTTAGAATAAACACAATGCAAAGAATCTCTGAATCTCTTCTGTTCATGCAGTGGAAAGAAACTCTCAAACTTTACACCCTACTGCTATTCCAGCTATTGCTATTTCAGCTCAATTTACAAAGGGAAAGATGAATTTACATGAGATCTGTCAGGAAAAAAAAAACCAGACTTTCAGCTAAATGCTAGTCCATGCCATACAAAGGATTCTTTTCTTAATCTTACTTGGATCACAGTAAGAAGCAGCCAAGCAGCCTCCTTTTTTTTTTGCTCGTCTATTGTTTTATAAGAAAATGCCTCATGCTTTCCATTTTTTTCCTTCTATGTGCCTCCCTTCAATCTTTTACCTGTCTTTTGCTCTCCACCAACAACTTTATATGAAGGATATTCTATCCCTGCTTTTCTCCCACTTCCTTTCCATAAATAACTCTTCACCAAAAGAAGGTTTTTAGGTAGGGTCTTAGCTTCATCTCTGCCCCTCACAAAATGTACGAGCTTCAACAAAAGGCTTACAATCTCTATATTATCTTTTATCTGCAAAATGTGAATTTCACATTTTTCACTTAATCTTAACAAGACTTCTGTTAGTACTTTTTTTTTCTTTTAAAGATGATCTATTATTGGCAAGTCCAAGATTCACTTCTTAGGATCTATACATGTTGCAGAAAAAAAAGGATGCAATTATACAAAGTAATGTGGCTATAATTCATGATTGCCAAATCTTAAATAGGATCTCAATTTTGTGCGGCATGACTTCAGTCTACTTCTGTCTGCTTTGTGCTCCCACGTGTTGGAGAAGCCATATCGCCAACATGGCTGCGGTGGCTGATGCAAGCCAACACAAAATGGCTGACCGTAAATCTGCCCTCTGCCCTAGCAACAGTGGCAACCAATCCCAGAAATCTGCCCTCTACCCTAGCAACAGCGGTGACCAATCCCAGCCCGACATGTGACCCTGCATGCTCCCAGCCTATATAAGCTTGTGCACTTCCT
Source organism: Myrmecophaga tridactyla (assembly GCA_004026745.1). NCBI lineage: Eukaryota > Metazoa > Chordata > Mammalia > Pilosa > Myrmecophagidae > Myrmecophaga > Myrmecophaga tridactyla. Next base: position 14,536 of record PVIY010021794.1, read on the forward strand.
CAATAAAGCAGACGCCTTCCGCTCAGCTCTGCGGGTTGTCTCCTGAGTCGTGTGCTGTGTGTCTGTGTGACTGACTCAGTACAGCCACTTACCCCCAGCCATCAGCTACCCCACACCACGGAGTGCAGTGATTACCTTACATCACATCCCCACTCCTCAAGCTTGCACTCAATACAAGCCAACATGTTCAACAGAGAAATAGCATGGGATGAGAATTCCCCAGGTTTTACCCCCAGGTCAACAAACCCACCTGCAGCTGCACCCAACTTTTCCTTCCCATCACTTGTTAAAACAGCGTCTCATTTTTCCTAGGTCAAACCCTTCACCTGTGTCCCAAGCACCATCCTCACTTATCTTCTCTTTGTCTTCCCTTCTATTTAGCCCTTCTACTTCTGGTGTTATCAATTTCCACATCTCAGTGGGATCATTCCCATTATTATATAAATATGTTCAGTATATCCCATCTTAATCATTTTTGCCCTGGGCCACCATCCATCTCTTTGTTCCCTTTCACGACCCAACTTCATGAAATAGTTTCCATACTCACTTTCTCATCACTCCTCCTTCTGGCCCCCAACACACACACACACACACACACACACACAAAAATCTGCTGATACCACTTTTGTTAGGGGCACCACAACTTTCATGTCACCACATCAAGTGGATACTTTTCTGATGTTAGCTTGTTCTCTCAGCAGCTAAACACTCCTTCCATGCTCAAACCCAGTTTTATCATGGCTTTCTTGAAATCACAGTCCCCTGTTTTTCCTCTTACCTTTCTGGGTGCTTTTTCTCATTCTTTTCTGTCCATTCCTATTTCTCCTACCCATCCTTTAAATGATGAAACTTCATAGAGTTTAATCATGGGCCTATTTCTGTGCTATTATATTGTGTCCTCTTTTGGTGGTTCTGTTGCTTCACCTGACTTTACATGACCATTTATATGTTGATAACTCCAGATTTGAATATTCAGTCTCCTACTTGACATCTCCTTGATGTCCTTGACATCTCATGGATAGTTCATGCTTTATGAAGTGTCACTTCCCACAGTGACCTACCCCAACCAGCATATCTTGTGTATATCCTACCTTTTCCCAAAGCCTACCTGCTGAGATATGTCAAGTAGAAGACTGTTTATAACTGCAAATTTCTTGTGACACTTTCCCGTAGATCTAGACACACACCCTTATTCTGTGTTAGAGGCAGAAAATATACAGCAAAGTTATTGATTCCTTCAATTATATTCAATAATTTTTTTGTAAATATAAAGACAAATAAATTTAGCAGTCACATGCAAGCTAATATGAGTTGCAAAGAGACCTTGTGTTCATCTAACACTTTGGGTATTTCTGTCAGACTGTTTGGGGAAAATAACTCTTCCTCTTTTTATTTTTAATTCTATTTTCAGCCTTATTTCCCCCCTCTGTGTTAAGCTAAATATCATTGAAAAAGTGTTATTTTTAATCTAGGAAGCTCTATATTTAGGTGATTGAGAAATGAATGCGATATTAGATTGAATTTTCTCAGAAATTTTTTCACCGACTTTACTGGCCCATGAGTAATAGGAACTGTCAGTGGTCTTTCTCTCGCTGATTCTATTAATTAACTCTCTCTTAGCCTGCAGATTTAATGTAGAACAAGTATTTTACCCAAACTTGAAAAATTTACTAGAGGTTAAAAAGTTGTACAATTTTAATAAAATCAGAGTAACAAAATTAGCCTTCCTCACTTCTCATCAAGGAGGTTAACTTATAACCATTTCCCAGATCTCATTTCTGTTATCATGGAAAGGATTGCTTCGTCTGTGCCATTTTCTTTTTCCATTACCATCTAGGAACGAACAAAGCAGGGTAATAGATGATGGGCGCAGAACCCAGGAGAAAGTATTCTTTGCTGCCTGACACCTCTGCACAGTGCACCGTTTTTTAATGAAAAGGGACTTTCATTTGAAGTCGGCCTCCTTCTCCGCCAGCCCCGCTGCATGCGAAGCCTGCCGCCGGGCTGACAGCCGCAGTGGGACGGGCTCCGTGTCTGTGCCGCCAGGATGCTCAGAAGCGCCCCGGGCCGCGGAGGCGGCTCAGTGGCCTGTGCTGGGCTGAGCTCCAGAGGGAGGCGGGAGGAAGGTCTGCTCAGCCCCAGCCCCGACAGGACATCGTTCTTGACAGAAACAAGGACGTGCTTGGATCTGCCTCTCGCCAGCGGGGAAGACAGCTCCCAGCTCCCACTTCAGTTTGTCTCATTGCAAATTAACATGACAGACTGTGATATTTCTAGCAGTAATTTAAACTCATTGCCTAGTGTGATCAAACTACCAGCCAAGGCAGAAAGACATCTGACCTAGGAGGAAGAGGCGGATAGCTTAAAAAAGAAAAAAGTAGAAGTGGTGCGACTCACATTTGAAAAGCCTGTGGTGATGACACATTTCAGAGTAAGTGTGTGTAAGAGATGGTCTTATGAAAGTGGGCCTCCTGATGTCAATGAAAACGTACCCTCTGCTCGTGTGTGTCTAGGAATTACATGTCTTCTCCTTGTCTTATGAATTCAATTTTTCCTGCTGTTAGTCTGTAAGTGACCTGTTCAGAGGAAAGAACTTCCGCTTCCCTCTTATGACCATACTCCTAGCACGGACCTACCTCATAGCTGGTGCTCTGGGCGGCGTTATGTCAGCCAAGCATCCTATACCAGTCTCTCCGCTGTCCCCAAGTCCTTCATCTGGAAGGGTCAGCTAGTGCATGGGAAAACCACAAAGCCCCAGGCCCTGCTCTTTACACAGGTCCCCGCATGTGCATGGTCACAGGCAAAGGTTGGGGTGGAGGTGGGGGTGGCGAACCCTCAATTCTCCTCACCTGTATTTCTGATTGTCTGCTCCTGGTGAATTTTCAGGCTTGCATTTTATCTTACCTGTGTTGACCGTTGCTCATGAGGAGTCAGGCTCCTGGTGTCAAACACCAGTCCAGCCCCCCTTGACTGAGGTCCACCAGCTCAGGTTCGTGTGGCTGGCTGGACATGCGTTCACACTGAATTGCAGTCCCTCAAAACCATAATGCTGAAGAGAGGCCGTGGCGTTCCCAGAGGCCCCTTCCTGCTTCCTGCCTGAGGATTCCTACTGTCTCCTAGGTCCGTCTCCCACCATGTTTCCTAGTTCTTCCTTCTTGGACACTCCACCCCATTCCACCACCCCCTACTACAACCCCAAACCCCAAAGTCCTGGCCACTTGATATGCAGAGCAGCTTCACCTTCGGCTTGTCTCCCTTCAGGCAAATACGTATTTCATTCCTTAACCGGTGCCCTGGAGCTAGCGCTGAAGATTTTTATTTCTTTTTATTCTGTAATTTATTGATTACAGGATATAGAGAAAGACCTTACAAATTATATTGTTGGCTGTAAACAAAGACGTTTATTAGAAGAAACACAGAAAAGGAAGAATAAACAGTAAAGCCACAGTCCATATAATCTAATCATCTACACCCAATCGCTGTTAATATTTTGGTGAGTTATTGTCTAATCATATAAATCAATTTTAATATATTTGTATGATTATTTTAGAAAGTAAAGATCATCATAAATATGCTGTTTGATTTGGATTTTTTACTTAAGGCTATGCTGAGCATTGTCTGTCATTAAATATTTTAAATTTAAAAATCTTCTTAATAGTTTACTGTTTGGAAGCATTGTAATTTTAACTGTCCTATTATTGGACTGGTATTTCCTCCCAATTTTTACTGTTATATTAACGCTACTACATATAATTTTAATTTATGTTATATTTATAACTCACACCGTATTTCACCAGGAAGTTATATTAGAGTACCAACTAAGTAAATGTAAAAATGACACCCCAAATATAGTGGCTTAAGTAATATAAAAGTTTATATCTTTTTTTCACAGTAGTCTAGAGATGAATGATTTCGGGGTGATGGGGCAGATCTGTCACCCCCAACATAAGGCTTCCTTCCCTATGTCCATGTTGGCTGCCTCATTTGACACCAAGCCTTAGAGAAAGAGGGAACAGAGAACCCACTCTTTTCTTTCCTAAGGAGACAGCACATAATGTGTGCACGCCATTTCCATTCCTGTCCAGTTGGCCAGAAGGGAATCTGGGAGATATGATCCCTGCGAGAATGGCCCTGCGCCCATTCAAGCTAGTGGTTGTGCTGCGGAGGGTTGAGTCTAATCAAAAAGGGGAGATGAGGTCCACAGTAGGTGCAGACTAACAGAGCAAAATTACTGGATCCAAGTATAAGAAAATGTTTATATTTCTTCAAACATATTTCTAGATTAAATTCCCCCAATATTTTACCTTCCCCTGGACCCTTATTACTTTGTTTTGCTTGTTTATTAAGAACATTGGACCTATTTTCATGTTTAATAGTCATTTTTAAATTTCTTTTGTTCATGTCATTTGACCATTTTTCCATTGGGCTATTTGTCTTTTCCTTAGTTATATGTGTCATTTTCTCTATTTTTTTCCTTTCTCTACATACTCATGCATACTCATGATTTAATCATTTCGCTGATTACTTTCTTAAAAAATTTCACAGTATGTTGTTATATTGCCTTCTAAGCTGGTAAATGCATTTTGACACTCAGAAATTTAAAACTATTTTGAATTGTGTGTTTCTTTACTTTTGCTATTTATTCCACAATTTTTACCATTAGAGGATTTCTATTCTCAAATCCAAATGATCTGTAACTTTTGTTTTAAGGTGTTATTTTATATCTTTCTTGAAAACACTTGATGTGTATTGCATATTTAGAGATTTGATTTTACTTCAAATTTATTAATTTTGTCTGTACTTAATTTTATTTCAAATACATAATTAAACATTATTAATTTTACTTGTAGTATTTACTAAATAAGAAAGAAAAGGTTATTATTGACTATTTATTCCTCCAGTTTAATTTTAGAATTTGTGTCAAATTAAAAAACTAAATAACAAAACAATCTTCATAAAGATTTTGATTGAAATGGCATCAAACTATGTTATTATGAGAACAATTGAACAATTGAATCAAAACACTATATTCATCTCTGTTTATCCTTTTCATATCCCACAATAAAGTTTTTTATCTTTAAGAAAAAAGTTTTTTATATAGATTCCTCTAAAATTCTTTAAAATTTTCTCCCCAATTTTTGTATATACTTTTATCTTCCCTCCCACTTTTTTCCTTCTCCCTTTCTCCCCCACTTTTTGCCCCTTATTATGGAGTTAATAAGTCACTTTTAGTTGACTTTTTTGGTTTTGGCTTTATATTGTATCATTTTACCGCTTGCACATAATGATATTTTTTTCTTTATTTGAATGTCCATAATATCTGCTGGGGTTTTGTTTGTTTGGGTTTCTTGCTTTGTCTTGAAACAGCTTTCCTGTTGAACCTTTGTTATGCTTTCCTCTGTTACTGATTTTTGCCCTTATTTTAATAATTTGTATACTGTCTCTTTCCCTTATTTATGCACAGACAGAAGGCAAGAGGGCAAGTTATAGAAGTTAGAGTTCAAGAGAAATGTTCTTTTGTAACCTCATGGCACTAGTACCTATGGTAAATTGGGCTTTTCCTTTTCTAATCTTGGGATGTTTTAATCAGGCCATGTTGTTTACTGTTTGGGAAATTACAGTATTTCCTTACAATGTGTTAATCTCATCTTTACATTTGGGAAGAAGTTAGAGGGAATTGCTCAGTTACAATAGATTAGAATTTTTTCTGCATGCATTTATTTTAAATAATAACTCTAAGAAATACTTTCCCTTTTCCTTACTTTGATTGAAGATCTCCTTAATGATAATGATCCAAATCCCCTAACTTTGAGCTTGAGGAATATAGAGTGGCTAATCAACTGCCAACTAAATTTCCCAGATGTGTTGTCATATTGCTAGGCTTATGATGAGATTTTTAATCAGAATCAAACTTTGCTTTCTTTATTGCTGTATCCCCAGCTAATAGAATAATGTCTGGAGGTAACTAGGTGTAAGATAAATAATTGTTAAATTAATTGTTTAATTATTGAATCATTGAACTTTTTTTGAAAAATTACTCAATAATGATAGAAACCAACAGAAATAAATAAATTTAGTCTATTGCACTGAATAAGTGCTGCCTAGACATGTCTTAATATATGTGCTGTGAATCATTTTGATAAAAGCAAATTTTAGGTTCAAAAATATTTGGAAAACATTATATATATAATTTACAGAAAATTAGGAGATCTAGAAAGCATATTAACATATTATAGATCTTTAAAATCTTGTAGTAAAACTGTATCTTTAACTTAGAATTCTAAATTTCTTGACTCAGATATTTAATATACTATAATATATATGATATACAAAAGAATACATATATATATATATATTTCTGGATTTTCCTTGATTGAACTAAAGTAAGGATTTTTTTTGATATTCAATGCAAATGCATATATAAATATTTTTCTTATATTGACCACTAAACAATTTTACACTAACAAGCAAAATATAGTGTCATATCAGTTATTTAATACTCAAGCTTTTTAAATTCAATTGTATCGCGATATATTCACACTCTCGATAATCATCCAAAGTGTACAATCAGTGGTTCACAGTATTATCATATAGTGGTACATTCATTACCACAATCAATTTTTGAACATTTTTATTACTCAAAAAATACATAAAAGAAAAATGAAATAAAAGTGAAAAAACACCTAAAACATCCCATATCCCTTATCCGCCCCTTATTATTTATTTATTTTTTTGTCCTTTTTTTTTCTCATCTGTCCATACACTGAATAAAGGGAGTGGCAGCCACATGTTTTCACAATCACATGGTCACACTGTAAAAACTATATAGTTATACAATCATCTTCAAGAATCAAGGCTACTGGAACACTGTTTAATAGTTTCAGGTACTTCCTTCCAGCTATTCTAATATACTAAAAACTAAAAAGGATATCTATATAATGCATAGAATAACCTCCAGAATGATCTCTGGACTCCGTTTGAAATGTTTCAGCCCCACTGAAACAAAATAAAGTTTGTTTATTTCTCTTCCCCCATTTGGTCAAGAAGACTTTCTTACTTCCACAGGGCCAGGGCCAGGCTCATCCCTAGGAGTCATGTCTCAAGTTGCCAGAGAGATTTTCAGTCCTGGGAGTAACGTCCCATGTAAGGGGGAGGGCAGCGAGTTCACTTGCAAAATTGACTTAGAGTGAGAGGCCATATCTGAGCAATAAAAATTAGATTCTCTGGGGCTGACTCTTGGGCATGATTATAGCAGGCTTAGTCTTGCTGTCACAGGAATAAGTTTTATAAGGGCAAGCCCCAAATGGAGGGTTGGCCTATTAAATTGGCTGGTCCCAGTGCTTGCAAGAATATCTAGAATTCCCCAGGTGGGGAAGCTTATTATTTCCACATTCTTCCCCAGTCCCTCATGGGGGTTTTACAAATACTTTTTATTCTCTGCCCAAGTTACTCTGGGATATATCAGGGCATCACACTGACCTGTACAAACCACCAAGATCTCACTAGGTATTGAAGCTTCCATGTAATTATGGTGTTCAAATAAGCTGACCAAATAAATTAAACTAGATTTTATGCTACCCAAAATACAAATTTTGCACCAAATAAATATCTCTTCCTTTGGTCTCACACAGAACTTAAAGTTTTAAAATACAGTCAATGGCATCCTTTATGCTTTAGTGTAATTTCTTTCATCCTAACCAGATCAGCTTCATTTATATCTCTAATTGAAGTCTGATCTCTTTTTCAGCTTTTGTAACAGTTGCTGTGTGGGGTAATGCTGACTTTCAGAGCTGAAGAAATCTAGTTTTGAGTCTTAGGTGTCACAAAGATACCCAAAGTTCCATGGAACGAGTAGGTTATATAGGAGATGCTCAGCATCTCAGAATTTACAAATAACCATTACAACTCAGGAATTTTTGTAACTCCAGTAAGAGTTTCCAATCTAAGAGCCTTTATGATAGGCCTTCACCTGATAACCTATGCTCTTGGGTTCAATTCTTAAAGTTTGCAAATTATAGTCAGTCCATATTAGTGAGGCATTATAATGTTTGTCTTTTCGTTTCTGGCTTATTTCACAGGACATACTGCCCTCAAGACCTATTCACCTAGTTCCATGTCTCACCACTTCATTTCTTCTTGCAGTTGCTCAATAGTTCACTGTATGTATACATCACAGTTCAGTCGATGTAACCTTAGACCACTTCCATCCATTGCAAATTGTGAATACTGCCACCATAACCCCCAGCGCGCAAATGTCCATTACTGTCCTTGCTTTCAGTTCTTCCAAGTATATACCTAATAATGGGGTTACAGGGTCATATAGTAGTCCTATACTTAGCCTTCTGTGGAACCACTACACTGCGCTAGATGGGCTGCTCCATTTTCCTTCTCTACCAACAGTGAATAGGGAAAAGTACATCCCTCTCTCCCCATTTTCCCATTTTCTCCAGCACTTATATCCTTCTGTTTGTTTTTTAAATGGTTTTATTCACACACCATATCATTTGTCCTAAGTATCCAATTAATACTTCACAGCATAATCATTTTAGTTATGCATTCACCATCACAATCTATATAACCACATTTTCACTTCTTCCACTAAGAAAGAGGAAGAGAAAAAATAAAAAAAGAATAAAAAATTTAAAAATAAAAAATAAAATAAAATAAAAAGGAGAAACCACAAAGCCAAGGTTCTCATATCCCCTACCTTATATCCCCCTTTTACTGACATTTAGCTTTTGTTTATTACCCTTCTTACATTTACTGGAAGCACATTACAATGTTACTGGTAACTACAGACTCTAGTTTGCATTGATTGTATTTTTCCCATATACCATTCACTTTTCAACACTGTGCACTGTTGAAATTGATTTGGTCTCCCTTATGTAAAAGCATTCTTATATTTGTACATTTAATCACCTTCATTGATCACTATAGGTTTCATTAAGTTATACAGTTCCAGTCTTTATCTTCTATCTTTCGTTCTGGTGTCATACATGACCTTAGCCTTCCTCTTTCAGCCATACTCACACTCATCCTTGTTTAGTGTACTTACAATATTGTGCTACCATCAGACAGTATTATACTGCCTGATTCATCTCTGGATCTTTGAACATGATCTGTTGAACATTCTGCACGTCTTCAGCACTAAATACCCAATCTCTACCCTCTTTCTATCTCCTAATAACCTGTGTTCTCAACTTCAACTTTCAAAGTGCTCATTAATGTCAGTTCATATTAGTGAGTATTTGTCCTTTTGTTTCTGGCTAATTTCACTCAGTAAAATGTGCTCAAGATTCATCTACTTTGTTAAATGCTTCATGACTTTATTCTATCTTACAAATCCATAATATTCCAGCATATATATATATATATATATATATATATATATATATATATATACACATACACACCACATTTTGTTTTTCCACTCATCTACTGATGAGCATTTGGGCTATTTCAATCTCTTGGCAAATATGAACAATGCCACTATACACATTTTCAAATGTCCGTTCATGTCCCTGCCTTCAGGTGCCCTGAATATATACTTAGTAATAGGACTGTTGGATCGTATGGTAATTCTATACTTAGCTTCCTGAGGAACCACCAAACTGCCTTCCGGAGTTGTTGCAACATTCCATGTTGCCACCAACAGTGAATAAGTGTGCCTCCTTCTCCACATCCTCACCAGCACTTGTAGTTTTCTGGGGTTTTGTTTGTTTGTTTGTTTTTGGTAATGGCCATTCTAGTAGGTATGAGATGATTTCTCATTCTGGTTTTGATTTGTATTTCCCTAATAGCCAGTGAAGTTGAACATCTTTTTGTATGTTTTTGAACCATTTGAATTTCCTTTTTGGAAAAGTGTCTGTGCATGTCTTTTGCTCACATTTTAATTGGATTGTCTTTACATTGTTGAGTTGTAGAATCTCTTTATATATTCTGGATATTAAACCTTTATCTCATGTGTGGCTTCCCAATACTGACTTCCATTGCATATTCTGTCTTTTTACTTTTATGAAAAAGTCCTTTGATACACAAATGTGTTTAATTTTGAGGAGAACTCATTTATCTATTTCTTCTTGCATTGATTGCGCATTGGGTGTAAGGTTGAGGAAACTACCTCCTATCATAAGATTTTTAAGATATTTCCCTACATTTTCTCCTAAAAGTTTTATGTGTTTAGCTCTAATGTTTAGGTCTTTGATTCGTTTTGAGTTAACTTTTGTATAAGGTGTGAGATATCAGTCTGCTTTCATTCTTTTGGATATGGATTGCACTTCTACAAACACCATTTGTTGAAGAGGCTGCTCTGTCCCAGTTAAGTTGACTTTAACACCTTTTCAAAGATCAATTGTACATAGATGAGAGGGTCTATTTCTGAGCATTCAATATGATTCTATTTGTCAGCAAATCTATCTTTATGGCAAGACCACACTGTTTTGACCACTGCAGCACTGTAATATTGTTTAAAGTCAGGTAGCATGAGAATTCCCACTTCATTCCTCTTTTTCAGTATATTTTTAGCTATTCAGGGTACACTGCCCTCTCAAATAAACTTGGTTATTTGTTCTTTCTATTTATGAAATCTGAATGTTGGGATTTTAATTGAATCTATTTGAGTAGAATTGGTATCATAACTATATTTGGTCTTCCAATCCATGAGCACAGTATTTATTTATTTAGATAAATTTAGATCTTCCTTGATTTCTTTTAGCAAATTCTTATAGTTTTCAATGTATGTACTTTGTGGTTTTGGTTAAATTTTTTCCTAAATATTTGATTCTTTGAGTTGATTTTGTAAATGGAATTTTTTTTCTTGATTTCCTCCTCAGACTGTTCATTACTAGTGTATAGAAACAATACTGATTTTTGTTTGTTGATTTGGAACATTGTCAGTTTGCTGTATTCATTTATTAGCTCTAGTAGCTTTGCTGTAGATTTTTGAGATTTTGTACATATTGTATCATGTCATCTGCAAGGAATGAAAGCTTTACTTCTTCATTTCCAGTTTGAATGCCTTTTATTTCTTTTTCTTGCCTAATTGTTCTAGCTAAGAACTTCCAGCACAATGTTGAATAACAGTGGTAATACTGGACATGCTTGTCTTGTTCCTGGTCTTAGTGGGAAAGCTTTCAGTCTTTCCCCATTGAGTATGATGTTAATTGTGGGTTCTTCATATATTCCCTTTATCATGTAGAGGAAGTTCCCGTCTATTCCTATCCTTTGTAGTGTTTTAATCAAGAAGGGATGCTGAATTTTGTCCAATACTTTTCTGCATCAATCAAAATGATCATATGATTTTTCAGCTTTGATTTATTGACATGGTATATTATATTGATTTTCTTGTGTTGAACCAGCCTTGCATACCTGGGATAAATACCACTTGGTCATGGTGCATGATTCTTTTAATATGCTGCTGGATTCAATTTGCAAATATATTGTTGAGGATTTTTGCATCTATATTCATTAAAGATATTGTTCCATAATCTTCTTTTCTTGTAATATCTTTGTCTTTTGTATTAGGGAGGTTTGGCTTCATAGAACTGAGTTAGATTGCTTTCCCTCTGATTCAAGTTTTTTGGAGAGTTTGAGCAGAATTAGTTCTAATTCTTTCTTGAATGCTTGGCAGAATTCATATATAAAACCATGTGGTCCTGTATTTTTCTCTTTGGGAGCTTTTTGACAACTGATTTAATCTCTTTACCTGTGATTGTTTTGTTAAGTTTCATTTAATTCTTCTGGAGTCAATGCTGATCATTCATATTTTTCTAGGAGTTGTGCATTGCATGTACATTATTACTGTCATAGTATCATCTCATTATCTCCTTTATTTATGCAAGGTCAGTAGTTATGTCCCCTCTCAGATTTCTGATTTTATTTATTCACATCTGTACATTCTCTTTCTCTTCCTCTCTCTTTGTCTCTTTCCCACATACATCTTTTTTTTTCTTCAGCCTAACTAAAGATCCATTGATTTTCTCAGAGAATCAACTTCTGGTTTTGTTGATTCTATTGTTCTCATGTCCTCAATATCATTTATTTCTGTTCTGATCTTTATTTCTTTCCTTCTGTTTGCTTTGGGGTTAGTTTGTTGTTCTTTCCCTAGTTCCTCCAGGTTAAAAGTTAATTCCTTCATTTTTGCTCTTCTTTCTTTTTGAATATAAGCATTTAAGACAATAAATTTCCCTCTCAACACCACCTTTTCTGCATCTCATAAATTTTCTTATGTTGTGTTTCATTTTCATTTATGGAAGATATTTACTGATTTCTCTTGTAATTTCTTCTTTGACTCACTGGTTGTTTAAGAGTGTGTTGTTTAGCCTTCATATATTTCTTAATTTTCCAGCCTCCAATCTGTTATTGATTTCCAACTTCATTCCATTATGATCTGAGAAAATGTTTTGTATAATTTCAACCTTCATAAATTTATTGAGACATGCTTTTTTTCAATCTACTAAATTTATTTTACTATTTGTTCCCCTATTATTTATTCGTTTTTAATCTTTATGTTTTACTCATCTGTCAATATGGTAGATAAAAGGAGCACCAGACACAAGGTCACAATCACACAGTCACATGGCGAAAGCTATATCATTACACTATCATCTTCAAGAAACATGGCTACTGGAGCATAGCTCTACATTTTCTGGTAGTTCCCTCCAGCCTCTCCATTACACCTTAACTAAACAGGTGATATCTATTTAATGTGTAAGAATAACTTCCAGGGTAACCTCTCGACTCTGTTTGGGATCTCTCAGCCTTTGACACTTTATTTTGTCTCATTTCGCTCTTCCTCCTTATAGAGAAGGTAGAGAAGGTTTTCTCAATCCCTTGATGCTGAGTCCCAGCTCACTCTAGGATTTCTGTCCCATGTTGCCAGGAAGTTCCACACTCCTGGGAGTCATGTCCCACATAGAGAGGGGGAGGGCAGTGAGGTTGCTTGTCATGCTTGCTGAGAGAGAGTGGCCACATCTGAGCAACAACAGAGGTTCTCTTGGGGGTGACTCTTAGCCCTAATTTTAAGTAGGCTTAGCCTATCCTTTGCTGGGTTAAGTTTCATATGAACAAGCCCCAAGATTGAGGACTTAGCCTATTGCTTTGGCTGTCCCCACTGCTTGTGAAAATATGAAGAATTCTCCACTTGAGAAAGTTGAATTTCCCCCCTTTCTAACTCCCCCAAGGGAACTTCGAAAATACTTTTTATTCACTGTTCAGATCACTCTGGGATTTATTGGGGCATCACTTGGGACAAACCTACAAAATGTCATGCCCTACTCAGAGTTCCATGGTGTTCGGTTAAGCTGCTGAGATGTGCTTTTAACTGAACATGTTAATCCTGGAGAATGATCCCCCAGAACCTAAGAAGAATGTATACCCTGCTGTTGTAAGGTATAGTGTTCTATGTCTTTTAAGTCTGGTTCATTTGTCAAATTATTCAACATCTCTGTTTCCTTATTTATCTACTGTTTAGATGTTCTATCTATTGATGAAATAGGTGTATTGTAGTCTCCAACTATTACTGTTGAAGTGTCTACTTTTCTCTTCAGTGTTGTCAGCATATGTCTCATGTATTTTGGGGCACTCTGGCTCAGTGAATAAATAATTATGATTTTTATTTGTTCTTGATGAATTGTCCCTTTTAGTAATACAGTGACTTTCTGTATCTGTTTTACTTTTGAAGTCTAATTTGTTTGTTATTAATATACCTATCCCTGCTCTTTTCTGTTTTTTGTTTGCGTGAAATATCTTCTTCCAGCCTTTCACTTTCAACTTACTTTTGTCCTTGGATCTAGAGTGAATCTCTTGTAGACAGCATATGGATGGGTCCTGTTTTTAAATCCATTTTGCTAGTTTATGTCTTTTTATTGGGGAGTTTAATCCATTAACATTTAATGTTACTACTTTAAAGACAGTACTTTCTTCTACCATTTCATCTTTTGGATTTTGTACATCATATCTTCTGTTTTCTTTTTCACTTTCTTTTTACCTTCCTGATAGTCTTCATTTCTACTCTCTTTTACAAGCCTCTCTCTCTCTTGTTTTTTCCTATTTTCTTGTAGTGGCCCCATTAGTATATCTTGTGGAACAGGTCTCTTGTTTACAAATTCAATGTCTGTTTGAATGAAAATATTTTAAACTCTCTCTCATTTTTGAAGGACAGTTTTTCCAGATATAGAATTCCTCATTGGCAGTTTTTTTTTCCCAATATTTTAAATATATCAGACCACTGCTTTCTTGTGTTCTTGGCTTCTGCTGAGAAATCTGCACATAGCCTTATTTAGCTTCCCTTATAATTGATGGATCGCTTTTCTCTTGCTGCTTTCAGAATTGAAAAGCAGCTCTTTGTCTTAGACATTCGACAATCTGATTAGTAAGTGTTGGGATAGGTCTGTTTGGATCTATTCTGTTTGGATTATGCTGTGCTTCTTGGAACTGTAACTTTATTTATTTCATAAGAGTTCAGAAATTTTCAGTGATTATTTCCTCCATTAGTCTTTCTGCCTCTTTTCCCTTCTTTTCTTCTCTGGGACACCCATAACATGTATATTTGTGCACTTCATGTTGCTACTCAATTCCCTGAGACCCTGCTCATATTTTTCTTTCTTTTACCTATCAGTTCTTTTGTGTGGAGGATTTCAGATATCTTGTCCTCTAATCCTTTCTTCTGCCTCTTCAAATCTGCTGCTGTGGGTCTCCATTTTTTTTCATCCCTTCTATTGTTCCTTTCATTCCCAAAAGTTCTACCATTTGTTTTTCAAACCTTCAAGTTCTTCTTTATATGTGCCCAGTATTTTCTTTATATCCTTCAACTCTTCTTTGCCATATCTTCCCTCCAGTTTTTGATGTGATTTCACATGTCCACTCAAAAATCCTTAGGTATTTCAACTCCTGAACCTCCTTTGAAATATTAGTTTGTTCCTTTAACTGGGCCACATCTTCAATTTTCCTGGTACGACTCATTATTTTTTGCTGGTATCTAGGCATCTAATTTCTTTGATTAGTTTATTATGGAGTTTTTTTCATGCTTTTTTTTCTCTAGGGTTTTCTTGTTGAATGTCTTTGTTCTGTATTGGTTTTGGCATTCAGTTGAACTTATTCCACACCTCTAGCATAGCTTCTGTTTAACTGGTCAGAATTTTTCACCTCTCGTTTTTCTGGTTCTTTCCCTACCTATATGGAACCTTTTTTTTTGAGGAGGGTCTCCCCAGATATGATTTACCGAATCAGGTGTCCCCTGACCAGACAGGCCCAGGTCTCAGAAGGAGGGTGTAATCAGTATCAAATTCCCTTGAGTGGATGGCCCAGCAAATTGTCAGAGTTTCCTATGAAGCCCCTTGACTCCGTCCTTTTCCTATCCTGCCCAGGAGGTGGCACTTGTCATCCCACAGCTCCTCATCAGCATATAGTGATGCAGTGCCCTTAATTAGCAGCAGACTCTTCCTGCCAGGGACATGGTTCAAACAGATGCTGTGGTTGAAGGTAGGCTTAGGTTATTTTTGTTTTTCAGTCCCAGAGGCTGAACCTGTCTCTGAAGGAAGGCTATCACTTAAGCTAGACCATGTCTTCCTGCATTTTGTTGTGGAAGATACACCCTTTAGGGAATTATCTCCCCCACTTGACTCATTACTTTGTCTCTCAAAACAATCTCAACTCAGTCCTTGCCTGGGTCTGACTGACAATTGAAAGTGCCTGAGTCTTTCTCTAATGAGCTATTTAGAATAGTTTTAAAAAGAAGAAGAAAAGAAAACAGAAGAAATCCCTTTTCAGAGCAATTTCCCATCCCCCAACATTCACCAGTCAAGAGCCAGACTTGATACCTGGTTCCATATGCCCTGCTTTCCAGTACTCTGAGCCCAGATGACTCAAAAATCCTTTGTCTTTATTCTTTTTTATTTTATCTCATTTTATTTTTTGTCTGTCAGCCATGCCTCCTCTTTTCTGAAATTAAAGCCACAATTGGAGCTTGACTGGACTACCTTCCCTTGCTCCCAGTAGAGACTACTTAAAAATTTTGCTCTTTAGGGAGTTTTCTCCTTCACTTGACTAGTTACTTTGTCTCTCAGAGTAAAAGACAAAGTACCCTTGCCTGAGGCAGTGTGGAAACCTAAGAATGCCAGAAGCTCTATCTAATTAATGTACTGTTAGGAAGTAAAAAAAAAAAAATAGAGAAGAAGAAAATATCCTTTTCAGAGTGGGACTCTAGCCCCCTGGGTTTGCCAATTAAAAGCCAGAGTTGGTATTTCTAGTATTTTGAGCTCATCCAATGGAAAAATCCTCCTTTTTTCCCTGCTCACTCCCTCTCTGCTGGGATGAAATCTCCAGGTTTCTTTCATGGTTGCACCAAATTTATCTGTGCTCGGTGCTTGTATTCATCAATCTGAGTTTGTTTAATTAATTCCACAATTGAAGCTTTGTTGAGCTACCTTTCTTGCTCCTAGTAAGGAGGGTTTCTTTTTCCCTTGGGGAACCAACTCCAATAGGGCCTACCATGCCAGTGGGAGAAGGGTGCTAGCCTCCATGGCTTGGGAGACCTACAGTTCTGTGTAGGATCTTGACTGTTCCACCCATTCTATACTGGTGTATGATGTTGTGTCCACTCACAGAAGTCCCCTAGTTGTTTTAGACGATTCTTGGCTATTTATTAGCTGCCCTGGAGGACTAACTAAATTCCACACCTTACAACACTGCCATCTTGCCATGCCCTCCTCCAATGCTCAGTATTCTTTAAAACATATTCTTGAAAGTTAAGCCACCCAGAGTATGTTTCAATCTTATCCTAACAAATAGATCTATCTTCTTTCCATTTTTTATTACCACTTGTGCTGTTTGAAATTATGTACCCCAGAAAAGCCTTGTTCTTCTAATCCTGATTCAATGCTGTAAAATGGACTTTTTGATTAGGTTGTTTCCATGGACATGTGACACACCCAATTTGGACATATTTTTGGCCTTAGAGCTCTAAATTGTAATGTAATAAATCCCTCTTTGTGCCAGTTTGAACCTGTTATATATCCCAGAAAAGCCATTTTTAATCCTGATCCAATCTTGTGGGGGGTAGCCATTTCTTTTAATCTGGATTCAATATCATATGGAGGAAACTTTTGATTAAATTATCTTCATGGAGATGTGACATGCCCAATTGTGGGTGTGATCTTTTGATTAGATGAAGATGTGACTCTACCCATTCCAGTTGGGACTTGGTTAGTTTACTGGAATCCTTTAAGAGTGGACAGTTTGGAGAGAAACCCAGAGCCAACAGAGAGCAGATGTAGATGTTTGGAGAACAGTTGCTTCAGAGTACAGAGATACGGATGTCTGGAGTTGCTTGGAGCCCAGCAGGCATTGCTGGGTGCCTTCCCATGAGATGTTTAGCAAACCAGAACCTGGAGAGAGCCAAGGGAAGCCAAAAGATGAAAGCCAGCTCCAGAGAAGCAAAGGAATAGATGCTGAAAGCAACAGAACAGAGGTGTTTCAGACCCATAGGCATTTCTTGAATTAAGATGTTTTTCCCTGGATGCCTTAGTTTGAATATTTTCATAGGCTTAGAACTATAAACTTGTAATTTATTAAATTACCTTTTAATAAGTCATTCCATTTCTGGTATATTGCATTCTGGCAGCCTAACAAACAAACACACCTTTATAAAAGCTGATCAATTTCTGGTGTAGTGCATTCAGGCAGCATCAGCAAACTAGAACACCACCGCTCTAACTTCTTTTGCTTGACCTTCTCCTAAAGCATCCTGAGAAATGTCAGACGTTGTACTCCATTCTCCACATTCACATAAATTCTCTTTTTCTAACCTGTAGATTTCTTTTTGGAACTTCCTTCCTTAAACATTTTTAGTGGAGGGGTGCAAGGGTAGTTCAGTGGTAAAATTCTCACCTGCCATGTGGGAGATCTGGGTTTGATTCATGGCCCATGCACTTCCCGAAAACAAACAAACAAGCAAAACAAACAAAGGAAAATACTAACAAATAAAAATTCAACAAATAGTGCTGCAATAATGGGATACTTACATGGAAAAATAATGAAATGTGACCCTACCATACAGCATACAGAAAAACACCTTACATGAAACTTTGCTGCTATTGAAAAAAAATCCATGCTCCCTAGCTTGATCTAATGGGCAAAGCAAACTGACTTACTTTCCCATTTCCTCTGTTGACTATGATTGGTACATATCCTGTGTATTTTAGATCGCATTTCTCAGTTTTTCATAGGAATTGCCTGAGTTGATAAAAATGCAGTTCTCATCACTTAATGTGTGGACCTAGATCTATTTTTTACGAAACATGCTTAGCTATGCCCAGTGACTCCAGTGCTTCTGGAACTCTCATATCCACCACCTTTTCTCATGGCTCTTCCCTTGTCTTGGACCCTTTCCACTCTCTCCTATTAAATATGTACTTACATTTCCAATCTTTCTTTCAATGTAGTGGAGCTAATCACTTATCTTACCATCCTTTTCTGGGACATTCATTCTTCTCTCTAATACATTTAATATGTGACAGGGTTTCATTTCTCTCTTCCATTAAAGTGTGAGCATAAGTACTGCATTTGCACCACCTTATAGAATCCACAGAAACTAACTAAAATGTCCTAGTAGAAATGAAATGACTGTTTGCCAAATGACTATTAGCCATCACTATTCCTGTATTCCTTTCTTAATTAAAAAAAAAAGAATAAAACATAGCAATCTATGCAACTATGCTTCAATGTGATGAAGAAAAATGACAGTTTTAGGGCTGTGTTTATGTGATATGTGTACAATTTTGTTTGGTTCTTCTTCCTTTCTAAATGCTTCCAGAGCTCCCACAAAAATCTTCAGTCTCTAAGGTGAAAAAACTTGTGAAGAAGGATGCAGTCAAAGAAAAATGGAATTCAACATGAATCCATATCACTATTCAGTGAAAAGTTATTCTTTAGAATCTTTTGTTGTTTCTGTTGTTAAAATGTTTAAGAATAAAGCATAATTACTCTTGACTTGAATATCTCACAAGTTCCATACTTTCGCAATAGCCTGTTTATCTTTCTCACTAGAATGTTTGTATTCTGTCTGGTTTCATTAACGATGTACCCTGTGTCTAACACACTAACACAATGCTCTCACATATTAATGTCCAACAAATTACTGAATGAATAGTCTCCATTTTGGGAAAAAATAAAGATCCAACACAACTAGCTTATGTGTGTGTAGCACTTACTATATGATAGGCACTCTTCTAAGCATTTTTCATTTAACTCATCATTCATCATTGTAATTCTGTAATGTAAGCACTCTATTTTCCATACTGCACATCTGAGAAAATTGAGGTAGAGAGAGAGAAACTTGTCTGAACTCAAAGTTGCAAAATATCCATAGCTGAGAATTAAACCTAGGTTTTGATTGACACCAGTCTATGGTTTTAGTCTCTGTTTCTTCTCAATGCTCCACAGCTCCTCAAGCTATACTTGGATTGAGGTGCAAGAGACAACACCAGGTAATAGTTCATCTCCTTAGAGTGTGGCTCTGTGTACACCCTTGATAGCTCTTAGTCCCTATTCCCCTAAACTGTAAATAGAACCCCAGTTTACCTATCCTGTCACATCCTAAGCTCCAGTCTTCTTCTTGAGCAGCTTCTGACCAAGGCTGGCAAGGTATCATTATGTTCAAGTCCACATTGAATAGGGTAGTGTTTCAGTTTGCTAAAACTGCCAGAATGCAATATATCAGAAGTGGATTGGCTTTTATAAAGGGGATTTATTAGGTTATAAATTTATAGTTCTAAGGCCTTGAAATGTCCAAATTAAGATATCAGCAAGAGAATACCTTCTCTCAAGAAGGCCACTCGGGTGGGCCACGGTGGCTCAGCAGGCAGGAATGCTTGCCTGCAATGCCAGAGGACCTGGGTTCAATTCCTTGTTCCTGCCCATGTAAATAAAAAAAAGAAAGGCCACTCATGTCTGGGTCCCCATGTCTCTTGGGAAGGCACATGATAACCCCTGCTGCCCTTCTCTCCAGGCTTTTGGTTTCAAATGGCTCTCTCAGCTTTCGCCTCTCCCAGGGTTCCCTTCTTCTGCATCTCCAAGCGTCTATGTCTCTTGGTCTCATTTTTCTGCCCTCAGTGTTGGCTCTGAACTCTCTACATGTTTTCTTCCTTTTATTCTCTTCATACAGGGCTCCAATAAAAGAATTAAGACCCATCTTGAATGGGCAGGGTCACATCTCTATGTAATCAGGTGTCATCCACAATGGGGTGGGGTACATCTCCATGGAAACATCCTAATCAGAAGGGCCCACCCAGCAATGGGTCTGTCCCCACAAGATTGGATTAGAAGAACATGGCTTTTCTGGGGTACATAATAATTTAAACCTGCACAGAGAGGAAATAATTTTTTCAGTCTAAAATCAAATATTTGATGCACCTAAGGAGTCTTTGCAACTGCAAACCTCCAGAAATGTGGTTTCCTTTCCTAACAACCTCAATTTATCCCCTGTATGTTTCTATGACTGAATTTCTGGCTGGCACTCCTGCTTAACCACAAAGTATATCTGCTTTACTACAGTTTGTTTGACCAAAACTCTGTCAACCTGTTTGCAATCATCTTCCTTCTTATACTTAAGCACTAGTTATGGTCCACTCCAAAGAGGCCACTTCACATCACAGCACTAGATTTCCACAACACACCAACCTGAAGGTGTCTGCTCCTGAAAGGACCAGACCTCCTGAGAAACAAATATTGTCCAAAATGGAACTTGCCATATTCTGTTGGAAAATGAAATTCTATAACTGAATAATCTTGAGTAGTTAATACTCTAGTTAACCCTGTAGTATTCAAGAGCCAGGTCTACCTGTTTCTAGCTTTCTTTTCTTCCTGTCTGTTCTTCACTATTCAGGGACTGGGATACCTAAGGACTTAAGAATCTTGGCAGGCAGGCAGGAAAATAATATTAGTTCCTTAGAGAGAACTGAGGCTCAAGCAGGTTAAGGAACATTTTCAAGTAGAAGATATTGAATTTAAATGAGTTCTTCTGCTTCCATGCCCTTTCACTGTATTATGTAGGTGGTAGGGCAAAGTTAAAACATTCAATACAGTGATAAGGATTCAATACAGTTAATTTCCAATTAAAATAAACAATACGATGGGAATTAGATCCATCAATTCCTATATATCAAAAGGTGTCTAGACCAGTACTACACAGGATGACTTTTTGCAATGGTGTCAATATTCTATACAATAGAGTAGAATTAGTGCAACTCTGGAATCGCAGTTTTAAATTTATTTAATTTTAATTAACATAAGTTTAAAGAACCACAGGTGGACAGTGGCCACCATGTTGACAATGCATTTCTAGATTCTAAAGACTAAGACATTTGTAGTTGGTGGAAAAGTAAACCAGTAATCAGTGTCTTATTACCCAAAATCATTCAGAGCAAATTTTTTTTAAACAAAGGACCTTGTATTACCATTTAAAAATAACCTTAGCCCCAAAGCATGAAATTATATGTATCTAAAATTTTCTGGGATCACACACAGTTAGTTGTTCATGTGGTGTTAGGAGCCAGAATTTGGAAAGGTAATCAAATGTCAACCCCCTACTGGCTCATAAGCTCTGCTAACTCTGGTTTCTCTATTTGCAATGTACCAGTGAAAGATTACATTTGACACATAAAATAATAGAAGAAAAAATCAAACTGCAGATACAAATATCACCTTTTATTGTACATGCTTTAGTTTTTGTCAGGGCTATTTTCCAGCAATAAGTAAATCTAGGGCACCTGTCAATCAAGTCTTACATTATCTGATGACAAAATGGGACTCCATGGAAGGAGTAGGATAACTGTCTCCCCAGGGAATACACTTCAGCAGTGTCCCATTTAAGCAGCTTCCATCTTCAGCCCATGGGTAATCTCTTCTTTTCAACCTGTCTCTGGAATCAGCTGTAAATGAGACACTGATTTTCACAGAAAGCAAACTGGTAGATACTTTCCAGTAAACCCCAGGCATGAAGATCTGAGGCCCAAACCCTATTTGAAATAATAGAACCAGAATTTAGAGTAAAAGGCAAATCAAGAGAGGAACCAGTTAAAAAGTTTATTATGCAGCATTACCTCCTACTTGGGAGGTGTTAAAGACAGGTATTTAAATTTAATAATAAAATGAAAACCTAAGAAAAAATTCCTTCCAGTATTTGCTTCAAATGCTTATAACTGAAAGTAGGTGAATTTCAGCTCATCCCAAGCAATATCATTACACAGTTTTAGTATTTTTGGATCATTCTGTAACCAGTGAGGACCAAACTGCAAGAAATTTTCAGAAGCCAGGCAAGCAGAAACACTTTTATTATTTGTAACATGAAGATTATCATGGAAATTCCACAATAACTATTATCAGATGCAGTATTTTCTGCATGAATCATTTCTGTTACTTATACAATTCCCTACTGTTGCAGATAAATTTCATCTAAATTTTTTTAAGTCATTCAACACCATGCCCTTGTGTACCAAATGAAAAAAATACAGGTTGTTGAGATGATATCCTGTTAAGAAACTGTATTCAAAAATTGAAGGTTGATGGGTCATTTTTAACTTAGAAAGAAATCTCTAGTGTAAGCAGGGGGCTCTGTCTTTATCATCTTTACCATTTTTCAAAACATGGAATATCATACTGAAATAAAATGCTGGTATGTGTAGCAATTAAAGATGTTAGAAAGTAATGCAAAAATACCTTGACTAAGTAGACAAATGAACTCAGAGAGTAAGCTAAAATTTAATGGACTTTTAGCTTCAAAAAATCTAAGGCAAAAGCTCCTTTGATTGGGAATACCCTGGCTTTAAAACAAAGACCTTCTTTTAAAACTAAATATATGAGATGAGAACAAAAGATTTATTAAAACTGCTAACACTTACTTACCAGGAAAAAATGAATTCGAAGTGTGGAGTTTGTCCCATGTTACTTAAACTTTTCAGTAAAAATAAAGTACAGTACTTGTGCTTTTGGATTTTGCATCAGCTCATTTCCAGGAGGAAGTGGCCAACATCATGTAGACTCTGAAAATGATGGCTTTTGAGTAATCTTTTGCATTTACCTAAGGAGACTCCAAGAATGGAAGAATTATAGAGCTGCAATACCAGAGTCTGAAATAGTCAAGTAAAATCTCATGAATGAGGAGCTATTTAATTAACAGAGGTCACCAAATTTAGTCTTCTATATTGTTTCATTAAAAAGCATTTAGATTAGGAAGCATGGCTCTGAGGTTGAATATTCAATTATAACTCAAGTGATAAATGTTAGCACTCTATTTAATTTCTTTTGACATAGTGAGAAGAGTCTAGATTTTAATATCAGGTGGTTCTTATTTTACTTCAGCTTTATCACTCTATTTCTTTGTTAAACTTAGCCAAAACTATAGATCCTTAAGTATATAAAAATAATAGAATCTTTATTGAAGAGTTTTTATGAGGATTAGAAAAAAATGTATAAAGCATCTGATTAGTGATAGATGCTCAGTAAATGGCAGATATCTTTACTTAAGGCAGAACTGAAAATTAAGAACATTTCAGAATTGTAGAGAAGTAAATATAGACAAAGACAAAGGAAATGTCTAAAACGTTGAAACAGTAAAAATGTGGGAATGCTGTAGGAAGAAAAAGTTGTAAAGATGAGTGATTTAGGGAAACCTTGAAACAACAAGCTTTGCAAGATTTTAGTGTGGTAATTGTTCTAACTTTCAAATGGCTGGTAGCAAAGACACAGAATTTTCTAAGAGTTTCACCAATTACCAACAGTGTAAACTTATGTCCTCATTTTGAAAATAAGAATGGCATCATAAGTAGGTCCCCAGTAGAGTAACTTTTGTAATTTCCCTATTTTAATAAACAACATGAATCACTCCAAATCAGTATGTCAACCATGTTGATGGCCCCATCTCATGCAATCACGAGAAACAAATATTGCCTCTGTCAGGGGTAACAGTTGCTCACCTGATTTCTGACCTGGAATTGGGGATCAGCCTCAGGTCCTGAAGTAACCTCACAGGAGCAAGACATGGTCCTATTTGGGGCATGAGGTAGCCCAGTGAAGGGGGTAGAGATTCTGAGAGTGCCCTGAGTGGGAGAAATGGGAATTGAGACCCACAAGAAGTGGGTCTGGGCTTGGGCACTGTCCTTGAAGATGCTGTCAACACTAGAAGGAGTCTTAGAAAATCTCTGAGACCCTCCAAACAGCAAGTTCCCTTGAGACACATGCCCAAACAGGTGCCCCCACTTACTTTGTCTAAATGACAGTGTGGGGCATATCTGCCTGCCTAACTGGCAGCACCACTGTAAGGGAATGAATAAAAGCCCCTCCCAGCCCACTCACTCCCTACTGCTCACAGGAACAAGAATCCTCAATTTACTTCCATGAGCTCCTCTCAACTTGAATTCAGTATGAGTAGAATCATACCATATGCACTTTTAAAAGACTGATGTTCCTATTTTTTTAAGTCTTAATCATTTCTCTTCCTAATGATTGTACTATTCTGTGTAATATTCTTACATGTCTTCATAGGTATGTTCTCAGTTTTTAATGTTTTTGAAACATTATACTACTACACTTTAAAAAAATTTAATAATTTGTTTCTTTTTTACATAGAAACTACTGATATTTCTATATTGTCTTCTTACCTAGTTATCTTGCTAAATTCAATTTAATAATTAAGCTGTAGATTTTTTGAATTAGTACATCCATCTTCAAAGCATTGTGAATGAAGACATCTTAATGTATTCTTTCCCAATCTCTTTTCTTCTGGGTTAGATTTAAGTTGTGTTCTTGTGGGTTTTTTTTTTTTTTTTTTTTTTGGAAATTTTTATCTATTTCTTTTAAAGTTTAAATATTTTGATGTAAATTTTTATAACTTCTTTTCATTTTTTCGTGGGATCTCTAATGATAATACCTTATTTATTTGTTGCCTCCTGGCCTGTCCTTGACCTAGATTTTCAGTTTTATCATTGTCATTTCATAAAACTAAATTTTTGTTTCACTTCCATGAAAGATTATTTTCTATTTCATTAACAGCGTCTCTTTCTTATTACTTTCATTACACATTCTTTTCATTTGCTCTTCTTTTTCTAACTTATTAAGACAGATGTTGGGGTACACGGGTGGTTCTGTGGTAGAATGCTTGCCTTCTGTGCGGGAGACCCGGGTTCAATTCCTGGACCATGCAACCTCCTCCCCCCCAAAAAAAGATAGGTGTTTAGATCTCTGATTATTTCAATGTTTTATCTAATACATGAATTGAAAGTTTCACATTTCTCTTTAAGGGTAGTTTTAGTTATATTCTATAAGTTTTGATTTATGATTTTTTAAACATTCATATCAAATTATATTTTAATGTATGTTATGATTTTTTTGACTTGGGTTATGCAAAAGAATAAAATTTATTATTAATTATGTGCTTCCTTCACTGTAATCTGATCAGAGAACACACCATATAATTTCAGTTTTTTTGGTACTTGTTCTATGGCATAGGATATGAAACATTTTGGTAAGTAATTAATGTGCACTTGAAAGTAATGTGTATTCTACTGCTTGAGTGGACTAAATATATAAATATATCAATAACTTCTATTATGTTATTTATGTTAAATTTTTGTATATTAAGTGATTTATTTTACTTCTCGTTCTACTAGCTACTGAGAGAAATGTGTTAAAAGTAAACACTTGGGTTTGGATTTGGCCAAGTTCATGCCCAAATTTATATCTAGAAGGAGGGGCCAAGATGGCGGCTTAGCAAGGTGTGTGTTTTAGTTCATCCTCCAGAACAACTACTAAATAACCAGAAACAGTACAGAACAGATCCCGGAGCCATGACAGTGACCGGACACACAGCGTACCCCAGTCTGGGACAGCTGGACCGGCTATGAGCCCCCCCAACCATGAGTTCCCCAAGCCACAGCGGCCAGCACCCCTCCCCCAGGCAGCTTCCCAGAGGGAAAGGAAAGACACTCTAACAGTAGCAAACATCAATTGTGGCATTAATTAACAAATTCTGACTACTAAAAATAGGCTCCCAATCAGGCGAATCTGGTCAAGGCAGAGGTCACTTATTGGGCTAACCGAAAAAGAGGAGAGGGGACAAAATGGAGGCTTTCGTGGCTGTCTCTACGGAGGCTTGGCTGCCTCTGGATTCAGCAGTGGGACTACTCAGGCTGCAACTGCCCCAGGCATAGGCAGAAACGGACTGCTTTCAGGGCTGTCTCCCACCTGTGCCTTCCCCAGGGGAGGGGTGAAGCCCAACTGAGGTGGAATCCCTCTCTCAAGGAATTCAGAACCCAGGGCTTGGCAATTTGAAGCCATTAAAACCAGCCTACAACCTCTCCTCTGTCTCCACCATGCCCCCAGCAGGGAGAGCCTTCCAGACTTAAAGGTGCCACAACATCTTTTGCTGATGGGGCCCGCAGGCAAACAAGCACCACATACTGGGCAGGATAAGAAAAACAGAGCCCAGAGACTTCACAGGAAAGTCTTTAAACCTTCTGGGTCTCACCCTCAGGGAAAACTGACGCAGGTGACTCCTTCCCCCTGATAGTCTGGGAAAACCTGGCTGGAGTCTATATTACATACGTAGACCCTCCTAAGAGTGGGGAGGGAAAAGGCACCTTATAAGCAGGGCAAGAAACAAGAAAACAAGAACTGAAAAATTATCCTCTGTTAAACCAAACCTAAGCTAGAGGCCCAGAAAAAGCTGAACTGAAGGTCAAAGAACAGATAGACAACAAACTCATCTAGCAAGAAAACCCTAGGTAAGATAAGTGAAAGCAATCACCAGAATAAACTGATTAAGGTAATTAAATGTCTAGATGCCAGCAAAAAATAACAAATCACACCAGGAAAATTGAAGATATGGCCCAGTCAAAGGAACAAACCAATAGTTCAAATGAGATACAGGAGCTGAAACAATTAATTCAGAATATATGAACAGACATGGAAAACCTCATCAAAAACCAAATCAATGAATTGAGGGAGGATATGAAGAAGGCAAGGAACGAACAAAAAGAAGAAATGGAAAGTCTGGAAAAACAAATCACAGAACTTATGGGAATGAAAGATACAGTAGAAGAGATGAAAAAAACAATGGAAACCTTCAATGGTAGATTTCAAGAGACAGAGGTTAGGATTAGTGAACTGGAGGATGGAACATCTGAAATCCAAAAAGAAACAGAAACTATAGGGAAAAGAATGGAAAAATATGAGCAGGGACTCAGGGAACTGAATGATAATATGAAGCACACAAATATACGTGTTGTGGGTGTCCCGGAAGGAGAAGAGAAGGGAAAAGGAAGA
>PVIY010021795.1:0-42035 GCA_004026745.1 Myrmecophaga tridactyla
AGGCTTCGGGTGATTAGATTAAGCATCACTCATTGCAGAAGACACTCCCCTTGGCTGATTACAAGTGGAATCAGCTGTGGATGCAGCTGGCATGATCATGATTTAATTCTATGAAATGTCCTCATCACAACAGACAGGCCAGCACTTGCACAACCAGACAAACAGGTACCACCACTTGGCCAAGTTGACACATGAACATAACCATGACAATAACCACATCATTCTATGATTTATCTTTTTAAGATTCTTTATCAGGATTTCTAAGAAATCAGAAACTAAAAACTTAGTTTCTTACTTAGTAGAAGTAGAAGTAGAAACTAAATAGAAACTTAGTAGAAGTAGAAACTAAGTCTCACTCCTAGTTTTACAAGTACCTACTCTTTACTCTCTTCCAAGCAAATGCATGTTTAGTGATCACCCTCAACCCTCACATCCTTTGTCACTGTCGTTCTAATCACCGTGTTTATTGGAAGCTTGTTCTCTCCCAGATTCCTCCCAAGGTGTGCTGTGAAGAGTATTCTTTGAATTAATACATGCTTATAACAATTTGGTTCCTTTGTTTTACTGTTCTTCTTTAGTTACCCCTAATATCTATATGCAGGATATTTGCTAATTTTTAATTCCTCTCATATCATTTTTACATCATAATTCACTTTAGAAAATTATCTCCCATTTCATATTATTTCTCTTTTAAATCTTTAAGGGTAATTTTATTGAGACATATCATACAGCATATAATCCACCTAAAGTAAGCAATCAGTGGCTCATAGCATCATCATATAGCTATGCATTCATCACCACAATCAATTGTAGAACATTTTATTACAAAAAAACAAAAACAGATAAAAAATAAAATCCAAAACATCCCCTTATTCCTCCTATTTTTTGTCTTTATTTTAAAAATAATTTTTTTGTAAATTTCAATTTAAAAATAAAATGCACCCATACAGTGGATAAAGGGAGTGTCAGTCACAGGGTTTTCACAATTGCATGGTCACATGATAAAATTTGTATGCTTATACAAGCATTATCAAAGATCAGGCTACTTGATTACAGATCATTAATTTCAGGTATTTCCTCCTAGCTCTTTGTGCTGGTTTGAAAGGATGTATGTACCCTAGAATAGTCATGTATTAATCCTAACCTCGTATTATAAAGAGCCATTTTTTCTAATCCTTATTCTTTCCTATATGTTTGAATCTGTAATTAGATCATATCCCTGGAGATATGACTCACTCACTCAAGAGTGGTTGTTAAAATGGATTAGGTGGAGACGTGTCTCCACCCATTCGGGTGGGTCTTGATTAGTTTACTGGAATCCTATAAAAGAGGAAACATTTTGGAGGAGATTCTGAGAGAGCAGAATGATGTAGCTATGAGAAGCAGAGCGTTCACCAGCCAGTGACCTTTGGAGATGAAGCAAGAAAATGCTTCCTGGGGAACTTCATGAAACAGGAAGCCAGGAAAGAAAGCTAGCAGATGACACCATGTTCGCCACATGCCTTTCCAGATGAGTGAGAAGCCCTGACCGTGTTTGCCATGTGCCTTCTCACATGAAAGAGAAACCCTGAACTTCATCGGCCTTCTTGAACCAAGGTATCATTCCCTGGATGCCTTAGATTGGATATTTCTATTGACTTGTTTCAATTGGGACATTTTCTCGACCTTAGAACTGTAAATTAGCAACTTATTAAATTCCCCTTTTTAAAAGCCATTCTGTTTTTGGTATATTACATTCTGGCAGCTAGCAAACTAGGACACTATTTTACTACACCAGAAACTAAAAGAAAATATCTACATAGTGAGTCTGTAGTCATAATCATTTGTTAAATCCGAATTTCTCTGTTACGCTTCCTCCCTCTCATTTGATCTTTCTCTAAAATTTCAGGAATATCTGGGCAATAACTATTTTAACTTCTTCATGCTGGAAAAAAGATATTAGCTTTATGGGGTAGAGAAATGAAACTGGTTGATATCCTTGGAGACACTGGTACCCCTGGGTTTCAGGGCTTATTTGACATAGGAACAATCTGGAGGCCTTGAGTTTCTGAAAAAATAAGCTTACTAAGAAAAACTTCTATGGACTCCTAGACAAAGCCCAACATATAGGGTTTTCAGAAATACTGTTGGTTAGGCTTGGCATACTATTGCAACTGAGAATATCTGGTTGACACTTACATAAGAGTAACCTCCAGAGTAACCTTGTGACTTTATTTGAAATCTCTCATTCACTTAAACTTTTGCTTCATTTCTTCTCCCCATTTTGATCAAGAAGGCATTCTCAATCCCACAATGCCAGACTAATCCCTGGGAGTGATGTCCCATATTGCCAGGAGACTTTCACCCACTTAGTGGGGAGCTAATGGGTTTGTTTGCGGAGTTGGCCTAGAGAGAGGCCACATTGAACAACAAAAGAGGTTCTCTGTGGGTGACTCTTAGGCATAATTATAAGTAGGCTTAGCTTTGTCATTGCAGAAATACCATTTTATTTCTTTTAAGACATTTGTTGATTTAATTTGTTCTATGGCCTTCTAGTTTAGCTTTCATTTGTATCTTAGTTTCAATTTCTTAAATGAAAAAAATTCCCTTAATCTCATGATTTCCTGATTTTATGATTTAATTTTTGATTTTTCTCATTCTGATTTCTAGTTCTTTCATGTCTTTTAGAATGTTTAAATTTGTTTTAGTTCTCCTTGAAATAATAGCTTAAAGTCTTGATCTGTTCTGTAGCCATGTACCTCGAACATTTATTTTCTGTTTAGTATTATTCTACTCTTAGTTTTCTTTTTTCCTTTAATATCTTTTTTGGCCTTTGAACACAGTACTGTTTTTATTGCATATTTTGGTCAAATTAGCTTTACTGACTTCTTAGAATAGAGTGATTTAGATAGTTTTTGTACATTTAAAGTACAGCCTTTTTTGTTGCACTTGAGTCTTGCTTTCTGAGATCTCCTGTCTGCTCTCCTCCTGCACTTTTATCTAGTTCTCTTTTTGCCTTTATTTCTGTTGACCCTGCATTGCTCAATTCTAATGTCATTTTCAGCACTTTCTCCTTATTTCAATACCAAACACATGAAAAGTATTATTTGAAAGTAAATAGAAAACAGAGATACTATTCAAAAATAAAACTGGGAAAATCATTTATTCATTTGGAAGAGAATAGATTCTTAATAAATGTAAACATAGTACCTGAGGGAAAAATGGCAATTCTTATTTTCCAATCTTAATGTGAGAATAATTTCTGTATGTAAAACATAGCACTTAGAATACATAAAATATTTAAATATTATATAACAACATTAAGCTTGTAAAATAACAGTATTATTAATTTACCATTACACTAAAAATAATATTAGGTATTTTAAATGTGTATGACCCACAACATATTGGTTTTTTTCAAAGAAAGCTGATGCAGTTTCTATTACTATCCAGTTATACAAGAGGAAACTGAAGCACAGTACTGTCACTTGGCAAGTGGCGAGTAATGCAGGGATTTAAATCTAGAGTTTATGCTTCCTTCTCCTGCTATAGGTAAAATAAAATAAATAGTGTTAAATAAAGAAACAGACTGTGGAAAAATTATTGTCAACATATATAACCATTAAAATTACTCTCTCTAATATCATAATAATGCCTATAAAACAATAAGAAGAAGCACACATGAAAGAATCTATCAAAGATATGCATAAGGCCAATGAACATATGAAACAATGTTCAACATTATTATTAATAAAATACAGAATTGGAACATACAGTGGCAATGAAATTAAGTTATAACATTTTCAATGCTGATAGCATTATTTTGTGGAATTGAGAGAATGGATATTAAAAGCTATTTTTGATGAGTAACCATTGCTATCACTTTAGCACGTTTTTGTAGACAATTTGGTAATATCTGTCAAAGTTTAGAACAAAACAAAAATACTATGTCTAGTATTCATAAATATGGTTGTATTTGCTTATGATCCATAACAGTACATAATAAATACTGCTCAATACACAGCTAGTTGTACAAGTGACAAATCAAAGTCAATGTAAATAAGCGTCAATTGGGCACTGGTTGGGTAGAGCACAAAATGTCCACAATATGGCATACCATGTTACAACTTAGGAAAATTCTACACTTGCTAATATGAAATACTTTGTACTTTGTGCATGTACATCATACACATAGACAATAATGTATTCTTCATGTATTTTCTTTATAATTAAAAATTAAATTTATGAAGAAAATTTTGTTTGTAACAAAAACTCACACAATACAACAATGTAAGTAGTGGAAAATAATAGTCTTTCAAAATCTTTTATTGTGGAGACCACTTTACTATGTTTCCCTTTTCTCTCTGTGCATCATTTCTACTTAGTAACTATCATCTGCTGCTTCTTTCTATCCATCTATGTATCAGTGTTTCTATGTATTTCTATCATTTATCTAATTTTGAACACAAATGCACATCCAATTCACTTATCAAGGTACTTTAGTATTTCAGCTATATGCTAGATTGAAGAACAAATGTAAAGAAATATGAACATTCACTTTTGGTTTCCTGGTCTGCTTTACTACGCCTGCCTCCTCTTCCCACCTGACCTAGGACAGAAGGGACTTAGAAAGGAAAAGTAAGTACATATACATTTGTTTTTCATTTTGCTTTGTTTTTTTTATTTTTTGGTCTTTTCCTACTTGACACTTCTTTTTATGAGAAGTTGATGAATGTGAGAATATGAGAACCATAAGAACAAATGAGAAAATGCCTATTTACTATTTCTTTCAATTTGGCTTGCTCAAGCAATCAAATTCCTAAGTGTCCAAACCAATTAGATTTTTTTCCTTTTTACTCTTTAACTCAATAACATATCTGTTTATGTACGATATTTTTAATAATCTTTAAAATAATATATATAACATTAGGATAATCTGTAGCGCTTATCGCTTCAGCTGAGAAAACATGCCCCTGTTAATTAACTTTTAAGTAGTTACCTAATTTCACTTTTGAAATAGCTATCAGTTCTTACAGTCATCCATGGTGCTGGCTGGGTTCTTATAGCAACTGGTAAATTCCATTAGTTTCTCACTAGGGACTGTATTTCACATTTAATAAACAAATTCCTGGGAACATTCCAACTTAAGATAAAACTGTATCATTTTATTTTTATTCTTTGGTGATAATACACTATTTTCCCACACTATTTAAAGAGCTATTTGTTAAACAAAGCCCAAAGGAGGTTACATGGCTTTTTCATATAGTGCTAAGAAACTGGGTTCAGTAGCCAGGCTTTTCCATTGTTACTTGAAAGACCTTAAAATATTGAAATGTCTACAAAGCAATAAAATGATCACAGGATTACATGGTGATATTTAATTTTTGTACAAGTTAAATATCACTGATAATTAACAGTTAGAAGTTTATTTTGAAGTGACATTTTCCTGGAATACCAGACTTTACAATCTAATTAAAGGTTTTCTCATTGTAATAGTGCCCTATTGCTAATATGAAAGCTCTTTAAAATTGTGATTCTACTTTATGAACTTCTATATGTACATAATAATATATGAGCCATTTGTTTTGTTGTCACTATGAAATAATTTTCTCATGATTTTAGTTGTGGGCTTTTCTTTTGGCAAGTACAGTAGAATAGGGGAGGAAAATGAGTGTTGGGAAAGTATTTTGGTGAATAAACACAATTGGTGTGTTTGAAAATGAAAATGAAAATTTCACTCATTCTTAAATTGACCAAATAATTGTTAGCAATAATAGTCTTTCTAAAGCAATAATATTTGTCTTTGCTAGACAGACCAGCGTCCTGTGAAGAAATAGTAAAATTGTCTCCTCGTTCAGGGTTGTCTTCTTTCATTAGGCTACTTAGCTGTTCTCATATATTCCTTTTGCAGGAAATTCCTCTTCAGAAAGACATAGTCATTGGTTTGGGATTAGTAGCAAAGCTTAAGATAATGAGAAAGACTATAGAATCTATAGCATAGCCATGTAGATTCATTAAGACTGATACAAGAAGAATTTAGGACAAAGCAGAAGGGTGCTGAAAGCTAATCTGCTTGGAAATTGTGTTAGTTAGGGTTCTCTAGAGAAACAGAATCAACAGGGAACACTTGCAAATATAAAATTTATAAAAGTGTCTCACGTGACTGCAGAAATGCAGAGTGCAAAATCCACAGGGCAGGCTGTGAAGCTGATGACTCCGATGGAGGGTCTGGATGAACTCCACAGGAGAGGCTTACCAGCCCAAGCAGGAATGGAATCTGTCTCCTCTGAGTCCTCCTTAAAAGGCTTCCTGTGATTAGATTAAGCATCACTCATTGTAGAAGACACTCCCCTTTGGCTGATTACAAATGGAATCAACTGTGGATGAGCTGATGTGATCATGATCTAATCCTATGAAATGCCTCATTGCAACAGACAGGCCAGCACTTGCCCAATCAGATAAACAGGTACCACAACTTGGCCAAGTTGACACATGTCCCTAACCATGACAGAAATGAATCATAGAAAGAAAGGATAAAGGGTATGGAAAATCTGTATCTCTCTGTGGATCAATTTGATTAATTTTTATAAATGTCTTATTCATAGATTTCCTTAAAAACTATAATCAAGGTAATGGTTTTAGAGAAACGATTTATGTCTATGTGCCTCAGTTCAGTTATATGTAAAATGTAAGTAATAAAGCTTACCTTAACAGGATCAGGTAACTCGATAAGTTAATGTGTATAGACATTATATTAGACCCTCAAAAATGTTTCATTTTCCCCTATTAATAAAAACCTAAAATTCTGAAACTCTTTTAACTTTGATTTTTCAATGAGTATAGAAACCATTATGATGAAAAGAGTGAAGATGATGACAAGCATCTTTGCATCTTACTTATGGAATACTTTCAAAATTTCTTCTCTTAAATATGATATCTGTGATGTGCCAAATCAATGTTCTAAGCTTCCATATGGAGAAACTGAAATAAGAAGAGCAAATTAAACCCGGCAATCAGGGCCACCTTTGGAAGTCTAGGTCAAGGAAAGGTCTATGCTAGAGTTCTGAGATGTAGATTTAATTGAGTTCTTTAGTTGAGTTCAATTAATTTAATTGAGAAAATCAGATTTTCTTTTATTAGCATACTGAGAGTTTTAATATAAAATTTATTGAATATTGAAACATTGTTTTCCAGCATCCTTTGTTACAATTTGATGATGGTTTTTCTTTTATTATTAATACGATTACATTGCATTAAAAGATTTCCTTCCTTTACTATTTCTTGTGCTGCATTTTAGGAATTCATTCAATACTACCCTTTCTTTCTCCACTTCTCCACCAATGAGAAATAAGCATAAAGACAAATAGAAGGACATAAATAGTTCACCTTTATTATAGATGAACTATAGTTTGGAGTATGCAACTTAAATAGTACTAACAGTATATTTTTACTATTTTACTCCTAAAATTGACAATTCCATAGAGTCATTGGCCTAGTAGAAATGTGTGTGCATCTCTTGCAATGGTAGATAATTTACCATATAGCAGCGAGAAAATCAGAGTGCAAATAAATTCACTAAAGTAATAGGTATAATGTTCTGAGTCAATTATGCTCTGTTTTTTCAATATGAACTATCAGATAAGTAATGTCTTTGTCTTTGAAAATGAGTTGGTGAAGATTGGATAGAAAGGCTTAAGCATATCATCCTAATGGATAACTGCTCACATGGGGAAACAGTCGTTCCCTAGCAGCCCCCAACACAAATCTAATTTTCTGAAATAAACCTTATTTTATAATGACACATAAAGATTAATACACAGTTGTCTTGGGTTAGCTTGTATTTATTTAGGATTTTTACATATTTGGTCAAATGTGATTCTAATCTGTATCTTTTTTTTTTATTGTCCTAACATAGTTTTGTACTCTGAGTCATAATAGTTTAATACTATTATAGTCAGAAGCTATATTTTCTTTTATTTCTTTTAGAAAGCTGAAATAAAATGAGGATTTTATGTTCAGTTAGTATTTATTAAAATCTTCTGCAAAACATCCTGGGCTGGAAAATTATTTATGGGGCATATTTTAATTTTGATTCATATTTCTATGATGATTATTTAGTTATTCAAACTTTCTGTCACTACTTATGCAAATGTTTCCATTTTTTCATGAGTCCACTTCATAAACATTTTATATTATCTTAACATAATTGTTCTATAACACTTTATAATTTTAGAAGACAATTCAGAATCTACTAAAATTTTAAATTATGTTTATTTACAACTTATTTGTATCTTAATTGGTTGGAACCAAGCTTCATCATCTATGTTACTAGTGTTTTTTAATAAGTCTTTGAGTGGGGTATGTGAAACTATCCACCCACTATTATTTATTTATCATATTCTCTCCCATTTGACTGCTTAATTGTTCATTTGAAGTCTATAGAACTACAATTTGTTTTTAATTTATATTTTGACTGAAATTAACATTTTTACCTTGACTTTTTTTTTGCTTATATAGCTTCATATATCCTTTCTTATCCCTTTGTTTTATATATATATATATTTAAATAAATCTGAAAGTATCTTTTGACTAGTGCATTTAACCCATGTATACTTATTTTTATTCCTGTTATACTAAGACATAGTTTAAGAAATCTTTTTTCGCCGTTTCTCTGTCCACACTTGCTTATTTTGTTTTCCTCTATGCTACTATACTACTTTCCTCTGTCTAGCTTCAAATTGTTTTTCCTGGATAGAAAAGATTCTATATTCGATTTTTATTTTTCTAATGTTTACATTTAGCTAGATGCTAATCTTATCTTGCTTTCAGCTTTTTCAAATATCTCCTTCTACATCCTCCTCCTAAGCATGCTGGTTTGGTCTGGTGTCTTAGTTCACTTATATAGAAAAAAAAATAAACCTTGCTAAGTTTTTATTATTTAAAAAATATGTTGTTTATTCTCTTTTTTCATACAAGTTCATGTCTATTATGAACTTGTGTTCATAAGAATACATTTACATTTATGTCATTCTTACATTTGAAAATATATTTCAGATTCTAGTTTCAGCCCTAATGTGTAATGAGCTTGGAAGTAATAACTCCTATAAGCAAAAGCTGCACACATTGAAGAGCAACAGCTTTTTCTCGTATTTCTCAGAGAACTGAGGTTCTAGGGTAAATTGCCACCAGAAACTCTGAAGAGACAGAAAAATTCACAGTATCACAATGAAGATCTACTTACATGGAGCAAATGCCACTGAGAACTGGTAGGAAAACTTAATTCTGAGAGATTGCTGGAGGCTGTGTGGGAACTATTATGAGATGAGAAAATTCTGGGGATACAATTTTACTCGAGGATAGTAGAGGACTCAGAATCCTCTGACATCTATAGCTACATCAAACATTAAACACAGCCCATTCCTACCCCAGTTCATATAAAACCTCATACTAAAGGCCAATTTACCTTTGTTTCTGAAACCTGGCACATCATCTCTAACTTTCAACAAGGGATTACTAGGCATGTTAAAGGCAAGAGACAAAGTAAATATCAGAATCAGACTCAGAAATGGCACAAATTTGGGTACTATTAGATAGGGATTTTCAAATAATTATGATGCAGATGTTAAGGACTCTAAGGGGAAATGTAGATGACATGCAAGAACAGATGGGGAATGTCAGTAGAGTGGTGGCCATCTAAGAAAGAGTGAAGATGAAATATTTGAACTCAAAAACCATTGTAGAAGAAATGAAAAATATCTGTGAGGGGCTATCCATCATAGACTGTACATGGCTAATGAAAGAATCAGTGAGCATGGAGATGGGAACTTCCCAAACTGGAATGCAAAAGGAAAGAATCGATAAAACCAAAAGTTGGTTCTTTGAGAAAATTAAGGGGCCATTAGCAAGACTGACAAAGAAGAAAAGAGAGAGGATGCAAATAAACAAAGTCAGAATTGAGAAGGGGTGTGTTACCACAGACCCTGAAGAAATAAAAGAAATCGTAAGAGGATATTATGAACAACTATATGCCAACAAACTAGACAACTTAGATGAAATGGAAAAATTCCTGGAGACACACAAAAAAACTGCACTGACTCAGGAAATAGAAGATCTGCACAAACCAATCACAAGTAAAGAGATTCAATCAGTCATCAAAAATCTTCCTACAAAGAAAAGCCCAGGACCAGATGAGTTCATCTGGAGAAGGGGAATTTTATCAAACATTCCAAAAAGAACTAACACAAATCCTGCTTAAACTTTTCCAAAAAATTGAAGAAAAAGGAATTCTACCTAACTCATCTAATGAAGTTAATATCAGTTTAATACCAAAACTGCATAAAGACGCTATAAGAAAGGAAAACTACAGGCCAATCCCCTTAATAAACATAGATGCAAAAATTCTCAACAAAATACTAGCAAACTGAATGCAACAACACATTAAAAGAGTTATGCACCAAGACCAAGTGGGGTTTATACCAGGAATACAAGGATGGCTCAACACAAGAAAATCAATTAGTGTAATGCAACACATTAACAAATCAAAAGGGAAAAATCACATGATCATCTCTATTGGTACTGGAAAAGCATTTGACAATATTCAGCATTCTTTCTGATAAAAACTCTCAAAAAGATAAGCATCAAAGATAACTACCTCAATACAATAAAGGGAATAGATGAAAAAATGATAGCCACTATCATATTCAATGGAGAGAGACTGAAAACTTTCCCCCTAAGAACAACACAAGGATGCCCATTGTCACCACTATTGTTCAGAATTGTACTACAAGTTCTAGCTAGAGCAATCAGGCAGGACAAAGAAATAAAAGGCAACCAAACTGGAAAGGAAGAAGTAAAACTCTCATTACTTGTAGGTGATATGATACTATACTTGGAAAATACTGAGAAATCTAGAGTAAAGTTACTTGAGCTAATAAGCAAATTCAGCAAGGTTGTAGAATACAAAATTAAACTGCAAAAATCAGTAACATTTCTATTCACAAGCAATGACCTAGCTGGGGAGTCAGTTAAGGAAAAATTCCATTCAAAATAGCAACTAAAAGAATGAAGTACTTAAGAATGAACTTAATTAGCGACAGAAAGGACATGTACATAGAAAACTATTAACATTGCTAAAAGAAATCAAAGGAGCTCTAAATAGGTGCAAAGATATTCCCTGCTCATGGGTAGGAAGGCTAAATATAGTTAAGATTTCAATTCTCCCCAAATTGTTCTACAGATTCCACACAGTAGCAATAAAAATTCCAACAACTTACTTTGAAGATTTGGAAAAGCTGTTGACCAAATTCATCTCTGTGCTGGTTTGAATGATGTATGTACCCTAGAATAGCCATGTTTTCATCCAAATCCCATTTTGTAAAGGCAGCCATTCATTCTAATAGCTATTTAGTATTGTATGTTTAAAACTGTAATTAGATCATCCCCCTGGAAACGTGATTTAATCAAGAGTGGTTGTTAAACTGTATTAGGTGGTGGCATGTCTCCATCCATTTAAGTGGGTCTTGATTAGTTTACTGGAATCCTATAAAAGAGGAAACATTTTGGAGGAAGAGATTTTTGAGAGAGCAGAGAATGACATAGCCATGAGAAGCAGAGAGTCTATCAGCTAGTGACTTTTGGAGATGAAGAAGGAAAATGCCTTCTGGGGATTTTCATGAAATAGGAAGCCAGGAGAGAAAGCTAGCAGATAATGCCCTGATCGCTATGTGCTCTTCCAGCTGAGAGAGAAGGCCTAGACTATGTTTGCCATGTGCCTTTTCACTTGAGAGAGAAACCCCGAACGTCATCGACCTTCTTGAACCAAGGTATCTTTCCCTGGATGCCTTAGATTGGACATTTCAATAGACTTGTTTTAATTGGGACACTTTCTCAGCCTTGGAACTGTAAAATAGCAACTTATTCAATTCCCCTTTTTAAAAGCCATTCTGTTTCTGATATATTACATTCTGGCACCTAGAAATCTAGAACAACCCATCTCTAGCTTCTTTGTATTTCTAAGTCCCCTATATTCTGTATTAGAAGCCTCTGATTATACCTTTATGCTGGTCATAAAAGTGGAATCATACAGTTATCTATCCTTTTGTTTCTGGCTAATTTCACTCAGCATTATGTCCTCAAGGCTCATCTATCTTGTCATGTGCTTCAAGGACATCATTTTGTCTTACTGCTGCATAATATTCCATCATATGTATATACCACATTTTGTTGATCCACTCATCTGGTGATGGGTATTTGGTTTGTTTCCATCTTTTGGCAATTGTGAATAATGCTGCTATGAACACTGATGTGTAAATGTCTGTTTGTGTCATTGCTTTCAACTCTTCTGGGTATTTATCAAGTAGTGCTATTGCTGGGTCATAGGGCAACTCGATATTTAGTTTCCTAAGGAACCGCCAACCAATCTTCCATAATGGCTGCACCATTATACATTCCCACAAGCAGGGCATAAGTGTCCCAGTTTCTCCACATCCTCTCCAGCATTCATAATTTCCTGTTTGTTTAATAACAGCCATTCTTACAGGTGTGAGGTGGTATCTCATTGTAGTCTTGATCTATATTTCTCTTATAGCCAGTGAAAATGAAAATCTCCTCATGTGCTTTTGAGGCATCTGTATTTGCTCTTCAGAAAAATGCCTATTCATATCCTTAGCCCATTTTATATTTGGGTTGTATGTTCTTTTGTTGTTGAATTTTATGTTTTCTTTTTATATACAGGAAATCAAACCTTTGTCT
Organism: Myrmecophaga tridactyla; assembly: GCA_004026745.1. Classification (NCBI taxonomy): domain Eukaryota; kingdom Metazoa; phylum Chordata; class Mammalia; order Pilosa; family Myrmecophagidae; genus Myrmecophaga; species Myrmecophaga tridactyla. The sequence continues at coordinate 12,730 of PVIY010021795.1, forward strand.
GATATTTGATTTCCAAATATTTTCTCCCATTGAGTTGGAGGCCTCTTCACCTTTTTGACAAAGTTTTTTGAGGTGCAGAAGCAGTTGATTTTGAGGAGTTCTCATTTATTTATTTTTTCTTTTGTTGCTTGTGCTGTGGGTATAAAGTTTGGGAAGTTACCTCCTATTACTAGGTCTTCAAGATGTTTCCCTACATTTTCTTCTACAAACTTTATGGTGCTAGTTCTTACATTTAGGTGTTTGATCCACTTTGAGATAATTTTTGTGTAGGGTGTAAGATAGGGGTCCTCTTTCATTCTTTTGGCTTTTGTTATCCAGTTCTTCCATGCCCAATTATTGAAAAAACTATTTGTCACAGTTCAGAGGGTTTGGGGGCCTTGTCAAAAATCAGTTGACCATAGATTTGGTGGCATAGTTCTGCACTCACAATTGGATTCCATTGGTCAATATCCTTTATCTTTGTGCCAGTACCATGCCGTTTTGACCACTGTAGCTTTATAATACATTTTAAAGTCTGGAAGTGATAATCCTCCCACTTTATTTTTTTAAGATGCTTTTAGCTATTCAGGGTCTCTTTTCCTTACAAATTGTTCTAGTTTGCTAGCTGCCAGAATGCAATATACAAAAAATGGAATAGCTTTTAAAAGGGGAATTTAATAGGTTGCTAGTTTACAGTTCTAAGGCTGAGAAGATGTTTTAATATTCAATTAAAACAAGTCTATAGAAATGTCCAATCTTAGGCATAAAGGGAAAGATACCCTGGTTCAAGAAGGCCATTGAAGTTCAGGGTTTCTCTCTCAAGTGAGAAGGCACATGGCAGACATAGTCAGACCTTCTTTCTCATCTGGAAGGGCTTGTGGCAAACATGGAGTCATCTGCTAGCTTTCTCTCCTGGCTTCCTGTTTCATGAAACTCCCCAGGAGGCATTTTCCTTCTTCATCACCAAAGGTTACTGGGTGGTAGACTTGGCTTTTTGTGGGTATATAGTTCTGTTCTGCTCTCTCTGAATCTCTCTCATTCTCCAAAATGTTACCTCTTTTACAGGACTCCAGAAACTAATCAAGACCAATCCAAATGGGTGGAGACACAACTCCATCTAATCCAGTTTAACAACCACTTTTGATTAAATCACATTTTCAGAGAGATGATGTGATTACAGTTTCAAACATACAATACTGAATAGGGATTAGAAGAAATGGCTGCCTTTACAAAATGGGATTAGGATTAAAACACAGCTATTTTAGGGTATATACATCATTTCAAACCAGCACATTCCACCCTTTGGACCCTAAAAAAACACACTTTTTCCATATACAAAATACATTAATTCCAGCACAATACCAGAAATCCTTAAACCATTTCAGTAGCAACACAAATGAAATACAAAGTTAGAAACAGTACAAACTCCTATCAAGTTAATTACGGGCATGTTCTGTTCTAAGGCAAAATTATCTTCTGGCTCTGGACCTGTGAAACTCAGAACAAATAATTTACTGCCAACATACAAAGGAGGAACAGTCATGGGATACATATACCCATTTCCACTGGCAGGAAGGAAAACAGGGCTAACTGGACCCATACAGTTTCAAAAACCCAGCGGGCAAAGTCCATTAAATTTCAAAGTCTGAGAGTTATTTATCTTCAGAGCTTTAGAAAGCAGCAATCCCACACTTTCCAAGGGCCTACACAGAGGCCTGCCTCTCTTCAAATGCAACCTTGGGGGACATTGGGGAGACCACCCTTTTCTTGGCTCCACCCTCTCCAAGGATCAGGGCTGCACCTAAGCTCTCTGCTATCTCTGGGGCACTCACTCAATCCCTCCATGTGTTGGCAGCCAGGGTCTCCCCAAACCCCAAGGAATGTGCTTCACCCTCTCCAAGGCCTGAGGTGGCATGACCCTTCCACTGCAATGAGGTAGAAAGCCCATCCTTTGCCTTCAGGGCAAATTCACCCTCTTCCCAGGCTTGGGTGGGTCTACTCTCCTGGCCCAAGGCTTCTTGACTTCAGACTTCAGCCTCCATGGTTTTGCCTTTGAAGTTATTTTTCCTCCCATGTGTCCCTTCACTGAACTGAAAGGGGCTCTGTTTATACAGGTCCCACAGCACTCTCGTTTACACAGTAGCCTTGGATCATGCCCATCACACGTAAGGAGTTTTCACAAATCCTTCTTTGGTAACTCCATGTCCAATTCTGACTTTCTCTGAAATGGCTGGTTGGTTTCACATTTGGTTAAATCCTCACATGAAGCACTATTCTCTGGGGCCTCCCTTTCTGGAGGCCCAGAATTTTCCAGAACTCCAATTTCTTGTTTCTTTGTATCCAAGAGTTCAGTTCTCAACCTCTCTCTTTTCTGTCACATTTCACCATAAACTGAGAGGAGAAACCAGGCTGCACATTTCACATTTAATTGGAGGTCTCTTCTGCTAAATATCCACATTCATGGCTTTTAAAATATGCCTTCCAGCCAAAGCCACTAGTCAATTTTGCCAGATTATCTGCCATTTTAAAACAAGGCTCATCTTGCTTCCAGTCTATAATAATACAGGCCTCATTTCTGTCTAAGTGCTTATCGGAAGTGTCTTTAGAGTCCACATTCTTACCAGCAATGCTTCTTTTCAAAGCATTCCAGGGCTTCTCTATCAAGCTCCTCACAACTCCTCAGAACCTTCCCCTTATTCACTTAAAAAGTCTTTCCAACATGTTTGGTGTTTACAAGCTTCAGCAGCACCCCACTCTCTGGTACCAAAATCTGTTCTAGTTTGCCAGCTGCTGGAATGCAATATACCAGAAACAGAATGGCTTTTAAAAAGGGAAATTTATTAAGTTGCTAGTTTACAGTTCTAAGGCCAAGAAAAGTTTTAATATTCAATTAAAACAAGTCTATAGAAATGTCCAATCTAAGGCATCCAGGGAAACATATCTTGGTTCAAGAAGGCCGATGAAGTTCAGGGTTTCTCTCTCAAGTGAGAAGGCACATGGAATGAACATAGTCAGGGCTTCTGTCTCAGCTGGAATGGCACATGGCAAACACAGTGTCATCTGCTAACTTTCTCTTCTGGCTTCCTGTTTCATGAAGCTCCCCAGGAGGCATTTTCCTTCTTCATCTCCAAAGGTCACTAGCTGGTAGACTCTTTGCTTCTCATGGCTATGTCATTCTCTGTTCTCTCAGAAGTCTCTCTTTCTCTAAAATGTTTCCTGTTTTATAGGATTCCAGTAAACTAATCAAGATACACCCAGATGCCTCCACCTAATCCAGTTTAATAACCACTCTTGATTAAATCACATCTCCCGGGAGATGATCTGATTATAGTTTCAAACATACAATACTGAATAGGTATTAGAAGAAATGGTTGCCTTTGCAAAATGAGATTAGGATTAAAACATGGCTTTTCCAGGGTACATACATCATTTCAAACTAGCACATGGGTGAACCATTAGCTAATGAGATTGAACTCCAATGTAAGGGAATAGATAGGAGTGAAGGTGGTTCTCTAGTGGGTCTATAAGTAATATTACCATATTGAAGATGAACAAGATTGAAAGGGGTTTTATAGACCTGCATGTTCCACTGATTAACACTAGAAATGTGAATTAGTTCTTATAAGAATTACTTCAAAGGTATGATTCTTGTACAAATAGCGTTTAAGTCCAGGATACAGACAAAAAGCTGCTATTGCATGCTATGAGCTATGTTCAAAAGGAAACCATCAGCACTATCACAGCAACAGCAGAGGCAAATAATAAGGGGAGGGACAAGAGTTAAGAGGAGGTTTAGCTTTCCTATTTGGCAAGGTTGTGTTTATTGGTTTACTTTCACTTCGGAGCAATGAAATTATCTAAAGATGAGAATGTTGATGGACTGTGGGCTTTGGGCCCTATGCCTAATGAATGCAGGTGGTTGAAGGATGCGCTGATGGAGAAGTAGATTGGTGAAGGTTGATGTATACTTATGAATGAAGGTTGTGCTGCTGCAAAAAGGAACGAAGTTGTGAGGCATGCAATGATGTGAATGAACATGTGGGACATTTGGTGAGACAAAATAACCAGAAACAAAAGAAGAAGAATGGTATGGTCACCTTTAGAAAATGCTTTAAGAAAACAGGGGCTTAGATTGTAAGCTTTTAGAGTGGACACTAAATCTGTAGTGATGATTATCATTTCTGGATTTTGAGAGGCTGTTTTATATATATATAACCTGATATTTAGAGATAAGAATGAAACTGAACAGGTTGGGGTTAAAGTAGTTCAGAATATAAGAAAAAGGAAGATAGTGTCTATATTTTAGAACCACACAGATTCTTTGAGACCAATGGAAGAAAGTTTTATTTGGGCTGGAACCGAAATTTTCTGTAGAGCATTATCAAATTCAACCTATTTGTATGGCTCATTTGAAGAGTTGAAACACAAGAATCACAGAATAAGAAAGAGGTCCTTTAAACCTGTATAGGTTATTGTAATGCCTGAATACATTCTAGAGTATATTAAGCAGATAATCAAACGGTATTGGTAAAGTCCCCTGAGTGATAGGAGAAAGAATGGAACTATGAAATCTTACCATCAGCGAATCCCTTGATACTGTGTCAAACACCCAAATCAATAGGCCATGCCCTTGATCATGAGGCTTACTTTTGTGAAGCTTATGTAGGTAGCAGAGAAATTTAGACTACCTATAGGCATGCCTAAGAGTTACTTCTGGAGGACCTCTTTTGTTGCTCAGATGTGGCCTCACTCTCTCTAAGCTCAACTCTGCAAGAGAAATCATTGCCCTCCCCACTACATGGGACATGACATCCAGGGCTGAACGTCTCCCTGGTGGCATGGGCGATGACTCCTAGAGATGATTATGGACCTGGGGTCATGGGATCAACAATTCCATTCTGACCAAAAGGGGAAAAGAAGTGTAACTAATAAAGTATCAGTGGCAGAGAGAGTTCAAATAGTGTCAAGAGGCTACTCTGGAGGTTGCTCTTATGACTGCCAACCAGGGCCATTCCCAGCCAATCCTAAAGAACACCTAGAACAATATATAAGATTCCACAAGAGTTTCATGCACTAGAGTAACTTTCCAGAATCCTACAACCTCCAGATGGGTCCCTGGTTCAGATGTATCCTGAAACCTAGCCCAGATTCTCCAGAACATTGGATAGTTCCATATCCTTACCCCATATTAGTGACAGACTCTTCCAATATGAAAAATTTATAATTACCATAGCCCAAACACCCCTAAAGAGAGGGATGGAAAGATCAAAGGTGGTGGTGGAGTTGTATTGAGAAGATAGGATTTAACAAATGAATATGAATGCTGAATCATTAAATTGATATCTCTTTTTATCTCCATTATGTCAGAGCAGCTAGATGTAAAAAGCCTAAAATTATGGAATTGTAACCCATGTTAAACTTTAAAATATGTTCAACAACTAATTGTCATGCTGTGCTTTGTGATTTATAGCTGTGTTGTTTATATGTTATTTTTCACAAAAAAGGAAAAAAAGTCAATTGTAATGATAAAAAATATTTAAGCCCTCTAGCCCTCTATATTATGGAGTAGAGAGAAGGAAAAATATGAGAGGATTGTATGGTAGCCATGACCAACTCTGGGAACTGTCCTGTAACTACCTGTTGAAAAGTGCTTTGAAAACTATTGCTTTTTTATTTATTTGCTTTGTATATATGTTATAATATACAATAAAAAAGTTAAAAATTGAAAAATGAGGGGGAGATTAAAATATTTTCAGCAAGTAATCACTGAGAGAATTTGTAACTAAGAGACTGGCTCTACAAGAAATACTAAAGGACACACTACAGGCAGATAAGAAATGGCAGGAAAGAAAGATCTGAAGAGTGTAGAAATGAAAACCATCAGCAAAGGTAAAAAGAGAAAAACAATTATATATGACATATAAAATCCAAAAGACGAAATGTTCGAAGGATGTACAGCTTTTACAGTAACATTCAATGCTAATGGATTAAACACCCCAATCAAAAGACAAAGAAAGGCAGAATGGATCAAAAGCCAGGACTCATTTATATGCTATCTATAGGAGATTCACCTTAGACCCAAGGAGAAAAAAAGTTTGAAAATGAAAAGTTGGGAAAAGATATATCATGCAACCAACAATCAGAAGGAGTAAGAGTAGCTATATTAAAGAGTAGTTTAATCTGAAAAATTAAACTTCAAGTGTTAAACAATTGAAAGAGATAAAGAAGGACACAATGTATTAACAAAAGGAGCAATTCAATGAGAAAACATAACAATCATAAATATTTATGCACCAATCCAGAGTGCTTCAAAATACACGAGGCAAACACTGACAACACTGAAGGGAGAAGAAGACACCTCTACTATAATAGTTGGAGACTTCAATTCCCTTTTCTCATCAAAGGATAGACCATCTAGACATAGGATCAATAAAGAAACAGATTTTGAATAATATGATAAATGAACTAGACTTAGCATTTACATAACATTACACCCCACAGCAGCAGGATACACATTTTTTTCAAGTACTCATGGATCATTCTTAAGGATAGACCATATGCTGGGTCACAAAGCAAATCTCAATAAATTTAAAAGGATTAAAATCATGCAAAACATTTTCTCTGATCATAATGGAATGAAATTGGCAGAGGGTCAGAAATTTTACAAATCTATGGTGGCTAAACCACAAACTTTTAAGCAAAGAGTGGGTCAAGAAAGAAATTACAAAAGAAATCAGTAAATATTTGAGGCAAATGAAAATGAAAACACAACATATCAAAATTTAAGGGAGGCAGTAAAAGCAGTAGTAAGGGTGAAATATATTGCCTTAAATGCCTAAATTAACAAAGAAGAGACAGCAAAAAGGAGTTATTAACTGTTCATTTGGAAGACCAAAAGAAAGCATAGCAAACTAATGCCAAAGAAAGTAAAAGGAAAGAAATAAAGAAGATTAGAGCAGAAAAATAAATGAAATTGAGAACATGAAAACAATTGAGAAAATCGACAAAGCCAGAATTTGGTTCTTTGAGAAAATCAGTAAAATTGATGGACCCTTAGCTAGTCTGACAAAAAGAGGGAGAGAGAGAGGATGCAAATAAATAAAGTCAGAAATGTAAGAGGAGACTTAAGCACTGACCTTGCAGAAATAAAGGCAATAAGGAAAGGATACTATGAGCAACTTTATGCTAATAAACTAGACAAAGTATATGAAATGGGCAACTTCTTAGAAAGGCATGAATAACCAGCATTGACTTGAGAAAAATAGATAAACCAATCACAAGTAAAAAGATTGAATCAGTTATCAAGAAGCTCCCCAGAAAGAAAAGTCCAGGAAACAGACATCTTAATGTTGTGAATTCTACCAAGTATTCAAGAGAGAATTAGTATAAGTCCTACTCAAAGTCTTCAAAAAAACTGAAGAGAAGGGAAAGCAACTAATTCATTTTAAGAAGTCAACATCATGCTAATAGCAAAGCCAGACAAAGATACTGCAAGAAAAGATAATTACAGACCAATTGCTTTAATGAATATAGAAGCAAAAATCCTTAACACAATACTTGCAAGTCAAATCCAGCAGCACATTAAAAGAATTATACACCATAACAGCAGGATTTATTCCAGGTATGCAATACAAGAAAATCAATTAATGTAATACACCATATCAATGAATCAAAACAGAAAAAACATGATCATCTCAATTGATGCATTGTTCATTCAACATTGTTTCTTGATGAAAACACTTAAAAGGATAGGAATAGAAAAGAGCTTCATCAACATAATAAAGGAAATATACAAAAAGCCCAGAGCTAAAATTATTCTCAATGGGGAAAGACTGAAACCTTTTCCTCTGAGATCAGGAACAAGACAGAGATGCCTGATGTCACCATTGTCCTTCAACATTGTGCTGGATGTTCTAGTCAGAGCAATCAGACAAGAAAAAAAAAAGCATTCAAGTAGGAAAAGAAGTAAAAACTCACTGTTTGGAGAGGACATGATACTGTTTGTCCAAGATCCAGAAAAAAAAAGCTACTGGAGCTCATAATTAGTACAGCAATGTGGCAGGGTACAAGAGCTACACCACCAAATCAGTAGTGTTTCTATACTCTAGTGATGTTCGTTCTGAGGACGAAATTAAGAAAAAAATTCCATTTAAGATAGCAACCAGAAGAATTTATTTAGGAATAAATTTAACTATGGAAAGAAAAAACTTATAACCAGAAAACTACAAGAAATTGCTAAAAGAAATCATGGAAGACCGAAATAAATGAAAGGAAATACTGTGTTCACGAATTGGGAGGTTAGATATAGTTAAGATATCAAGTCTACCCAAATTGATTTATAGATTCAATGCAATCCAAATTAAAATCCCAACAATTTACTTTGCAGAAATAGAAAACCAATGACTCAATTTATTTGAAAAGTAGTGTGCCCCAAATAGCTAAAAATATCTTGAGAAAGAAAAATGAAGTGGGAGGTCTCACACTACCTGACTTTAAAGCATATTGTGAAGCTACAGTGTTTGAAACAGTATAGCACTGGCATAAAGATAAATATACTGAAGAATGGAATTGAATTGAGTGTTCCGAAATAGACCCTTTCATTTATGGACAACTGAGCTTTGATAAGGTGGTCAAGCAAACCTTCCAGGAATAGAGCAGCCTCTTCAATAAACAGTGTTGGAGAACTGGATATCCATATGCAAAGGAATGAAAGAGGATCCATAAATTACCCCATATATGAAAATTAACTCAAAATAGATCAATGACCTAAACATTAGAGTTAAGATCATAAAACTGTTAGAAGAAAATTTATGGAAATATTTTATAAATCTTGCAAAAGGACACCCAAAGCACGAGCATTGAAAAGACAAATAGATAAATGTGTTCTCCTCAAAATTAAACACTTTCGTGCATCAAAGAAATTTGTCAGGAAAGTAAAAAGGCAGCCTACACAATGGGAGCCAATACTTGGAAACCACGTATCAGATAAGGGTTTAGTGTCCAGAATATATAAAGAGATTCTTCAACTCAATAATAAAAAGACAAACAACTGAGTTAAAAAAAATGAGCAAAATATATGAATAGATACTTTTCAGAAGTGGAGATACAAATGGCTAAAAGGCACATAGAAAGATGCTCAGCTTCAGCAGTCATTAGGGAAATGCAAATCAAAACCACAATGAGATATCATCTCACATCCACTAGAATGGCTGTTACAAAAAAATAAACAAAAAGCAAAACAGAGAATGGAAGTGCTGGAGAGGATGTGGAGAAAGAGGCACACTTATCACTATTGTTGGGAATGTAAAATGGTACAACTGCTCTAGAAGGCAGTTTGGCAGTTCTTAAGGAAGCTAAGTATAGAATTGACATATGATCTAGCAATCCTATTACTAGGTGTATATTCAGAGGAATCAAAGGCAAGGACACAAATGACCATTTACACACTGATGTTTATACCAGCATATTTACAATTCCCAAGAGATTGAAATAGCCCAAATGTCCATCAGCAAGACAGAGGCTAAACAAGCTGTGGTATATACAAACGAAGGAATAGTACACAGCTGTGAGACAGAATAACGTCATGAAACATGTATCAATATGGATGAAACTTGATGACATTATGCTGAGTGAAGGTAGCCCAGAAACAAGAGGACAAATACTGTGTGGTCTCACTAATATGAAGTAACATTAATAAGTGAATTTTGAGAGTCAAAGTGAACAACACAGGTTATCAGGCAATAGACATATGGCTAGATTGTACATTTGGTGCTGAAAGAATACATATTATGCATTAGGACTGATTGTAAAAATTCAGAAATGGATAGCATAATACTATCTGATGGTAGCACAATAATATAAGTATACTGAATGAAGTTGAATGTGATTATGGCTGAGGGAGAAGGGCTGGGACACATATGAAAACAGAAGGAAAGATAGAGGATAAAGACTGAGATGGTGTAATTTGGGAATGCCTAGAGTGGACAATGATGGGGATTAAATGTACAAATATAAAACTGTTTTTTCATGAAGGAGAACATATGAATATCAACTTTGCAAGGGGCTGAAAATGTATGGTATACAGGAAAAAGTACAACCAATGTAAGCTAGGTTCTATACTCAACAGTAACACTGTAATATGCTTCCACTGAATGTAACAAAGGCATTATGCCAAAGCTAAATGTCAACAAATGAGGGACATTGGGGAGGGGTATGCATTCTTTGTGGGAGAAAAGGGAATGCCTTCATATAGATTATGGTGCTGAAGTCATGTCTATTTACTTAGGTTGGATTGTATGATTTGGGAATAAAATTGTTTAAAAATGAACAGAGGGAAACAAGTGCTAGAGAAAATATAGAGAAAGAGATGTATCTATTCACTGTTAGTAAGAAAGCTGAAGTGCAGTGTGATGGTTCCACAAGAGGCTAGGGATGGGGTTCCCATATTATCTTGCAACCCCAAGTATACCTGGAGTAACCGAGAGTGCGGACATGAATGGACATTTGCACACTGGTGTTTATGGGGAGACAGTGTTTATGATTTGCAATGGAGGAGGTGGCCTAAGGGTACAATGACTGAGGAATGGAAGGGGGAAATACGTTGTTTAGGTACAGTGGAATACTGAGTGGCTTCCAGAGGGAATGAAGTTCTAAGGCATGCAGTACGTTGAATTAAACTTAAGAACAGTACGTTGAATGAAATGTCCGACTCAAAAAGACAATTATTATCAAACTTCACTCATATGAGCTATATAATACAGAAATTCAGAAAAGTAAAGTCAAAAGCATGGGTTAACAGAATGGGGCCTACTGTAAAGGTTCTTAGATTGTAAGCTCCTATAGCAGTCACATACATTTAAGAATTGTAACTGTACTTCTAAATTCTGAGATACTGAGCCGTTTCCATATAACCTGATCATTCCCCTGAAGCTTTGGGTCACTGAATGTGACACCTGGGACTCAGAGTTAGAGCACTGAAGGTTGGAAAGTCCAACCCTATTTAGCAACTGTTAACAAAGCTGATAAAGGGATCAAACTTTGTCTAGAGATATGAATGACGCTGATCTGGATAGGACTAAGGAATCAGAATACAGGGTAAAGGATGATATGGCCCTTATTTTCAAACTTCAACCTCTGTATGAGACCAAAGGGAGAGAAGTTTATTTGGTGCAAAATTTATATTTTGGTAACACATTATCTATTTTAATTTGTATAGGCTGTTTACTTTAGTGTCATAATTACAAGAAATCTTGAATATGGCATGAGACTGTGGGTTTCTCCGAGTTTGTGTGATGCCTGATATACCCCAGAGTAATGTGGACAGTGAATGAAAAAGTATTTGTAGGATGGGCCATGGTGGCTCAGTGGTAAAGTTCTCACCTGCCAGGCCAGAGACCAGGGTTCGATTTCTAGTGCCTGCCCATGGGGGAAAAAAAAAGTATTTGCAAAGTCCCCTTGGGGGTTCTGGGGAGAAAAGAAGAAATATTCAACTTTCTTATCGGGGGAATTTCTGATATTCTTGCAAGCAGTGGGGACAACCAGTTCAATAGGCCTAGCCCTCAATATTATAGTTTGCCCTTATAAAACTTATTCTTGCAAAGGAAAAGCTAAACCTACTGTTAATTATGCCTAAGTGTCACCCCCAGAGAACCTATTCTGTTGCTCAACTGTGGCCTCTCACTCTAAGCCAACAAGGCAGGTGAACTCACTGCCCTTCCCTACATGAATCCCAAGGGTATAAATCTCCCTGGCAAAGTAGGACATGGTTCCTGGGATAAGCCAGGACCTGGCATCATGGGATTGAGAAAGCTTTCTTGACTGAAAGGGGAAAGATAGAAATGAAACAAAATAAAGTTTCAGTGTTTAAGAAATTTCAAACAGAGTCAAGAGGTTATCCTGGAGGTTATTCTTACCCATTATATAGATATCCTTTTCTAGTTTATGGTGTATTGGAGTAACTAAAGAGTAGTAACTGAAACTGTTGAACTGTGTGCCAGTAGCCTTGATTATTGAAGAAAACTTTATTGCCATATAGCTTTTACAATGCAACTGTGTAATTGTGAAAACCTTGTGTCTGATGCTCCTTCTATCAAAGGTATGGACAGATAAGTAAAAAAAAAGGACAATAAATTAAAAATAGTAGGGTGATAAAAGGTAAAAATTGGGTAGATTGAAATGCCGTGAACCAGTGAGAGAGAAGGGTAAGGAGTGTGGGATGTATGAGTTCTTTTTTTTCTTTTTAACTTTTTCTTTCTTTTTCTGGAGTGATGCAAATGTTCTAAAAATGATCATGGTGATGAATACCTGGGTGTTAATACATGGGATGAGGACTGGGCAATGGTGGCTCAGTGGCAGAATTCTCTCCTGCTATGCCGCAGACCCAGATTCCATTCCCTGAGCCTGCCCACGCCAAAAAATAAAAAAATAAAAATGCACAACTATGGGATGATATTGTGAGCCATTGATGGCATAATATATATGGACTCTATGTGTGTAGATATTGCACAATAAAAATATTTAAAAATATTTTTTAAAATGTATCCACAACTCTGGAGCAAAACAATCTACAAATTTTTTTTAAAAGAATGACAATTTTAGAAGCTAGGATTTAAGAAATGAATATGACTGCTGAATCAACATATCACTATTTCTTTTGGTCTCCAGTGTCTTGGAACAGCTAGGATTAAAAATGAAAAATCGTGGAACTGTAACCCCTACCAAACTTTAAAATCTGTTGTATAACTAGTTGTTAAAATGCACTTGGAAATTTTTTTGCTTTTTTGTATATGTGTTCTTTTTCACAATTAAAAAATGTTAAAAAATGGCTATTTTGATAATGTTAAGAGAGGAGATTAATGGAACCAAATAAGTTGCTCATTTAAAACTGCAGAAAGCAGAAAATGAGAAACATGAAGAGAAAAGAACAATAGTGTTGGTGTTGAACAGAAAACAATTACCAACATGGGAGAGAGAAATCAAACCTTACCAATACTCATTTTAACTAAGATGATCTAAATACATTAGTTAAAAGACAGAGTAGGGAAAAAAGCAGATGCATGATGTTGTGTATAAAAAATGAGCTTTGGTTGAATGTTAAATTGTAGATAATCCCATTTTTGAAGCTATAGTTTTCACTGTCTGCTTATTTATTTAGGTACAGACCTCCCATTCTGATGTCATGCTGTTGAGAAAACCATCAATATAATTTTTGTTCACTTGTACATTATTTTTACTTTACTTTATCATGTCCTTTAAGTTGTCTTTCCATCTTTCTATCTCTTCCTGATGTTTTGAAAGCGTTTGTTTTATCACCCAATCCACTAAATTAATCCTTAAACGTATTCTCTCTGCTATTCGACCCATCCTTTGAATTCTCTATTTCATATATTTTGACATGTACACCCTTTCTATTCATTTTACTATGCTTAATTTCAGTTTGGTTCAACTAAATGTTTGCAACATCTCTTTTGTCTTTCTGAAAACATCATGCCATTCCTTACTTGTTTTAAGTGTGTGTGAAATAGGAAATCATTTTTGCTTCCTTTTAACTCACTTCTTGCTTTTCTCTCAGGTCACTGTTTCCCTTCTTCTCTCCATGGGCATTACCTTATCTTGAATATTTTTCTTAATCACTGTTAGGGAAAATGTGGGTTATTATAGCTGACCGAATGGAAACTCTCTCATTTGTCTCTTTCTCCTGTGGGTGGAAGCAAACCACTGAAAAGAAAAATCATGATAAAACCCCTTAACGTGTTACCATGTGCCATGAATATCAAAGTCATGATAATTAGATGTCTGAGCTAGAGTTTTAAATTTTTACTCTTAAATTCCAACTCTCTTTTAATATGTCCATCCATTTCAGTGGGAACAGAGTTCTAATTTGGATGGTGCACTTATGAGCTCTCTCTTGGTTTACATCAAATCCTTTGCTCTGACATAGCACTTCTCTTTAAAGCATTTTATAAATGCAAGTTAATTGCCATGCCCTCAGGAGTTGTTCAGCATTATCCTTTTCATCATATAAATTAAGAAACCAAGGTGCAAAGAGGTTTAAATGCTTTCATAAAAACCTCAGAGTAGTGGATAGTAGAGGACAAAGCAGACATTCTCCCAAATTTCACTTCTTAGCTGAAATTTACCAAACTGATACCTATTTCAATGATTGGAAAAGTAATATATGTTCCTTTTATCAGAGAATCCTTGGAAATCAGTAATGTGCAAGCTTATTGTCTGGTATATTGGTGTACTGTTTGCTACTGGGACCTAACAAGACTACCTAATCAAACACTTTATTTGAAGAATTCTCATCTACAACAACTCACTTGCTTTAAGCCGGTCATCATGTTTTTATACTCTAGCTCCATCACCTTTGTCACTAGCCTTGCATTTTATTGATTTTTGAGACCAATTGTTATTCATATACACGACTTAAAGTCCTGTACTTGGGTATCAGTGTGACCTTTTTGGTAACCTGTGCATCCGAGCATGGTCTCAGGTCATGAAACAAACAGCCTCTGTCTGTTATAGCCATTTATCTAGTATCTCCAGGGGAATGAAAAGGAATCTTCGTTATTCTAAGCTAGGGTTGTGAAACATTCTTTTAAAGAAAAGCAAGCAATGAGTGATTTTAGGAGCTTTTAGAACAGTTTTTCTCCAGAAATGCTAGAGTGCATTTCACATTTCTTTATTCTTCCAGCTCTGTCACCTTAGGTGAAAACTTGCCTTGGTACTTTTACTTAACAACATTTATGTGTTTATTTTAACAAGGGATTTAAAAATAACCAAGTTTTGTTTACTTTTGCTTTTGGCAATCATTTTTAGAGGCTTTGTTTTGTGAGGGCCATTAACAATTCACACATTTTTGTAATTCAACATCATAACATTATTCCTAATAAAATCAGAACAAATACTTATTAGCACTCAATGCAGTAATTGCTATGAATCTCACATGCATAATAATTCTAATCTGCCAAAGTAAGAAGGTCAACTAAAATAATGAGGAAAGAAAGTAGAAAATTATAATGGGAAAATACTGAGAACAACAGATTAAAGGACACAGCATCAAATTAGGGACTTTATAAATAGTCTCACGATGAAAGAATAAACGATATAGCGATGTGAACATTTGGGGAGAATCCGATGCATGAACATTTTATAGATCCAGAATGCGTTTTGGAGAATGAGACTTTTTTGTGAAATGTTTTAAAAGTTTGAGCATGAACTGGCCTTCAGCATTCTGTATTTGTTGTAACTTTGTTTTCAGAACCCTTCAAAGAATTGATTGCGCTTAATAGGAAGAGAATTGCTTCAAAATGCAAAAAGCGTAAAGCTTTAAGAACCCAGTTTATTTCATTGTTCTAACGAAAATCACATTATTATAACATCATTTTCTTCCTTTATTTTTATGAAAAATCAATAATACTTAGAACTAATTTAGGACTAAACCAGCGGGGTTCTTTACCTTCATCTGTCTCTCTCTCCATCACTAAGTATGTGGAGTACGTTAACAAGGGAGGCTGAAAGTTCTCTGGAGAGAATAAAAAACATGCTCGCTTCACTAAAGACAATCAGAGTTTAAGTGAAGACAAAACACAGATTAAAATAGCTAGTGATAAGTACACGTTAAACTACGAGATAATAATGGACCCTCAAATACAGTTCAGAGGAGGAAAATCCTCAGTGGCAGTGTCTTCGTGACAGATGGAGAACTTGGTTTTGATTTCTACTAGTGAGAATGGTGGGAAAGGGAGGGCACATTTCAGAGACATGGTACAGAGTAGAAGCTGAACCTGATAACAGGATGGAGAGAATAAGTAGATCTGTTTACTAAGAACAACAGTATAAAACAAACTTCTCCTCTCTCACCCCGTGTCTTTCAACATGCTATTCCTTCAGTATATGTTAATTCATCTCTTGCCAATCCAGTTATCCTGTGAAAACGTTTCATCAATACCTCTCATTCTTTATTGTCTGTTTGTCAGTTTGTAGCAATAAGATGCGTTCCTTATTATTCAGGTTTGTTAGTTTTAATTTTCGTATCCTCTCAACCTAGCAGAGTGCCTGTTTAATACTAATACTCTATTTTTTTTCCATGTGCTTGGCCACCACATTTCCCAGAATTGTATGACTTTTTCTCTCAATCACAGCAACAAATTTTTAACAGGCATCTAGAGTAAACTGATGGACTCTTCCATATTGCCACCAAAATGATCTTTATGAAATTGCAAAATTTTTGCATCCACTGCTGAAAATCCTTTGATGCCACCACTTCGTTAACAGGATACAATCTAAATGCCATGGGGTTTATATGAGATCTCTTACTCTCTGGCTCTTGCTTTCCTCCTCAACCTCATTTCCTTCCCACACAGTTTCTGACCCTCTGTCTCATCCTCTTTTTTGAACATACTGGACACTCTCCTGCCTCTGGCCATTCAGGCTTGATAGTCTGTAATTTTTTTTATCAATAGTTTATTGATTGAATCCTGCCTATTTCTTCAGTGATCTACTAATGAATTTCTTCTTTTAGGATTATTTGAATGAAAAGGAACATAGAGGTGGTTTGTTTTAGATTATTTCATTACTGAGAAGATAGGAATTTTTAATGAGTCATTTTTTTTAATTAAGGAGATAAGATCAGCCTCATAGCAATGTCTTACAGCTCTGGAATACTGTCAAGGACAGAATTAATTTTAGTAGTGAGAAGGCAAGTTTAGGGATCAAGAGAAATCTGGAATCCTAGTATTTTTTTTTCCTCTCAGGGCAAGCATCCATTGCTTCTTATTCCAATATTATCATCACTGTACTATTTGGTATCTTATTCTACCATCTTACAGATTGATACTGACTTATTGCTATTTTCATATCTAGTTTATGGCCCAAGTTATTCATAACTTCTGCTTATCCATGATTTCTGGCACCTCTTGCTATGAGTGTCTTTGCTTTAGCCTCTTGTGTTTCTGGTTTCTGTACTCTCTTTACTTATGTGCAATTTGTTCTATATGCTATAAATTAAATATCTCCAAAAGAGGGTTAGACACATTTGTGGATTAGACACATTTGTGGATTAAGCTCTCATTCCAGATCACTATATTACAAAATTTTAAAATGGCTTCTCTTGGTTCTGGAACTTTCACCAGCATATTATGGGTATTCTGGAATGTTCCAGGGGTCAGCTTTCCTCAGAGTATGGCAGTTGGCATTGCATATATTCCACAAATAATGCCTTTACAAATCTTAGACCAACAACCTGATTTTACAAATGAGAAAGCTGAAAGCTCAAAATAGCTTTGAAAAGTATAAGATACCATGTACATTTGTGATTAACACTATTGTTATGCTTCATAAACTGCAATATTAAAAGCAATCAATGTGGCTAATTCATGAATAGAAAGTGAATTAGGAACCAAAAAAGAAAAAGAAATAACAACATTAGACATTTGCTCACCAAATAGAAGGATTATTAATATGCTTTTATATAAAATGCAAATTTAATAGATTTCCCTATTTTCTAATATTTTTAAAATATTACAGTCAAATCCAATTCAACAATGTTCATGAAAGTTGTATATGGTTTCAAAATCCTTGACTTCTAACTTTTAACGTACAGTTGGTGTATTTAATATAAATTCTGATTTATTTGGATTTAAATACACCATTGTTTTGCACTGTTTAATTGTCCCACTTTTTTCTAGGATTCTTATATTTTCCTATTATGCCTTCTTTTAAACTGAATCATTTTTATATTATTCAGATTTTCCCTTTATTGAAACATATACACTATATATACACATATATACACACACTGTTACCATATTTTTTACTGGTTTCACAATAAAATAAAATAGGCATGGCTAATTTATTGAATTTGAAGTTAATCAAAATCTTTATTCTCTTTGGAGATAATACAAATTTGAAGTAAGTTAACAGAATGTATTTTATGACATTTGAAATTTATATTTAGCCCTGAAATCTATCATTAATGTTCTACACATAATCTGAATCCATTTACATTTTGCCACGTATTTATCTTTCATTTTCTTCTTTTTATTTTTAACATTTCAGAATTTTCAGCCTCAATCAAGTCTGTCTTATTTACGATGAAGCGCATTCCTTAGAATTTCATTTTTGACAATCTGCTCATGATGACCATTCTTAATTTTGTTAATCTCAAAATATATGTTTCTTCTGGAGCCTTCAGAGGAACTGTGATCCTGCAGATACCCTAATTTCCCCCTTTCACTTCCATAACTATGAGAGGATAAGGGCTTGTTTTAAGCTGCCCAGATTTGGGCACTTTGTTGCAAAAGCCCTAGAAACTAAAACAGATACACATGTAAGAGGTCAGAGGAATTAGTTAACTGTTTTTTACGCTAAAGAAATTCACGGGACTAGCCTCCTCTCTTTTTCAATGTAATTCAAGCAGAGCCTATTTCTCTTTTCCATTAAACAAAACTTGAAGAGATTTCTCCATAAATTGACCTTCAGTAGCTTTTATTGATCATGTTCTGAATTGCTGCTTCTATTTAGACACCCAAACCTCTGATATATGCTTCCAATCCAAGTCAGATAAATGCAATGAATTGGGGTTAGATAGCCATTATGTTCAATTTCCAAGACTACGCTAGTTTTAATGACCAATACATGTCACATTAATCTTTAATTACTTGAAGGCAACCAATATCCCTTTTTTTTTTTATTGCTGTATGGCAGGGTCACGTTTCATTAGTCTTCCATGTGAGTATCCCATTATCGTAGCACCATTGTTGAATTGTTTGTTTGTTTGTTTTGCTTGTTTGTTTGTTTTGAGGAAAGTATATGGACCCAAACCTGGGTCTCCCAAATGGCAGGTGAGAATTCTACCACTGATCTACCTTTGCACCCTCCCCAATATCCCTTTAACTCAATTATTTTCTTTCACATCCATATCAGTAAACTTATAAATATTCACTCAAATTGTTAATAATTCACAACGTGGTAGAAACCACTTAAGGAGAAAACAGAGGAGGATAGGTTGCCCCTGCTTTACAGATATCCCCAAAGTTTTCATTTCCCGTCACAGTTTTCTTTTGTTAAAAAAAAGTCTTCAAAAGTTTTACTTTAATTGTGAAGCATTTGATATCAATATTCCTTTTCAGTTGTATGCTGTCCATACAATGGATTTAAGTTCTAAGCTCAAGATGCTGAATTTGTTCCAATCTCTGGTTGAACCATGCATTAAATCTTTGACATGCATTGTATAATCTTAATTAAGTTTTCAGTCTTAAGAGGATGGTGAGCAAAAGGTGTTATTGTGAAATGTAATGAATAATATAAGTTAAAACATTAATTACAGAATAGCATTCAGGAATTTCTGTATTCTTTATTCAGGTTTGGAAGTTTAGTTTTAGACTATAGTGTGTTTGGTTTATCAATGGGATGTGTATGTTCTCCCATAAGAGATAGGAATGCAATGGTGTTTACCAAGAAATGCTTATTTGGAAGGCATCTGTTGTCTAGAACTATGGTGTCCAAGGTGGTAGCCATGAAGTAAAGGTAGCTGCTCAAATTTAAAGTAATTAAAATAAAAACTTCCGTTCTTCAGTTCCACTGGACACATTTCAAGGGCTCATTAGCCACATGTGGATAATAGCTACTGTTTTGAGCAGCACAAATATACAACATTTCCAATCATGCAGAAAATTATATTGGATGGTGCTGATCAAGAGATTATCGTTGTAACCATTATAAAGAGTGTGGAGATGCTAGGGTGCTATATAAGATTCTATAAAAGTTCCACGCACTAGGGTCACTTTCCAGAAACCTACAACCGCCAGATGAGTCCCTGGACCAGAAAGTTGTGAAACCCAGAGTGGCCAACCTCTTCAGAACATCAGCTAATTCCATCCCTTTATTCCATATTATCGACAGCCCGCTCAATGTGAAAAAGTTAGAATGGGCAAAGCCCAAATACCCCTAAAGAGCGGGAGAAGGATCACAGGTGATGGTGGAGTTATACAGAGAAGATAGGGTTTTAACGAATGAGTATGAATGTTGAATCTTTATATTGATATTTCATTTAGTCTCCAGTATCTTAGAGCAGTTAGAAGTAAAAACCTAAAATTGTGGAATTGTTACCCATAACAGACTATGAAATCCATTCTACAACTAATTGTTGCACTGTGCTTTGAAATGTATTACTTTTTTGTATGTATGTTATTTTTCACAAAAAAGAAATAAATGTTGATTGTAATGATAAATGTGCAGCTATATGATGATATTGCAAACCATTGATTGTCCACTTTGGATGATTGCATGGTATGTGAACATATAATATATATCAATAAAAATATTTTTAAAAAAAGATCAAAGGAGAAGATGGAGTTATAAAGGAGAAGAAGATAGGATTTAACAAATGAGTATGACTCCTGGATCATTATATTGATATTTCTTTTAGACTCCAGTATCTTGGAGCAGCCAGAAGGAAAAACTTAAAATTGTGGAACAGTATTCTGTACCAAATTCTGAAATCCATTCTATAACTAATTATTGGGGTGTGCTTTGAGATTTATTGCTTTTTTTGCATATGTGTTATTTTTCACAATAAAAAATTAAAAAGTTAAAATAAAGTTAAAAATATTGTAGATGAGTATGAAGAAAAATCCAAAGAAGAAACTTAGAAGACAGAAAGAAACATAGAAAAATGCAGAGAACTATACAAATAAACCCTATCATTCAATAATAAAGTTATGATTAATCATAGTAAAAAATATCTGCTGGAAGAAACTTAGTTCTTTGTGTCATTTATTGATTTAGCATAATTGAAACTACCTTTAACAAATAAAAATATGCCACCATCAAAGAAAACCAAAGGCTCTGAGGGTAATTACAAAAGAAAAATTTAAAAATGTTCTGGCCTCATGAATTACTAAACCATGTTAGTTATATATGTTCTTTTCCCCAGTAGACTATAAACTCCACAGAAATAGAGACTGTTTTTGTTTATATTCAATATACAACAATTTGTGTCTGGATATAGAAAGTGCTCAACAAAATTTCTGTTGGAAATGAATTGATAGTTTCAAGTAAGATATTCTGCAAAATGTGCTAATAAAATAGCATTAATAGTAATTCCATTCTTAGTCTCAGATTTAAAGTGTTTTTGTTGTTGTTGTTTATTTTCATTTACCAATGACAAATGGATCATTGGCCTAAGCAACAGAATAATGAGTTCTAGTTTCATCTCTGTTACTATTTTGCAGGTTGTAGTCGACCAACAATAGACAATGATATCTGTTTCTGCACAGCCTCCCCAACAGGACCTGTTACCATATTTTTAAATTTTTGCTATTTTGATAGGTCCAAGAAATGGTATTTCAATGATGCTTTAAATTTCATTTCTTGAATTATAAGTGGGTTTGAACATTATTTTTTTCTGTGTCTGATAGCCATTTTATATCATTTGGTTGAATTAACTTTTTCCCCATATTTCTATTACTTCATATATGTTAATAAAAATATGAGAAGATAGTGATAGAAAATTAATCACTTAAACATATATCCTTTAGAGAAAAAGGGATTGTAGTACTTGTCTAAAGGTAAACTGCATACCATACCCAGATGTAAATTGGATTAATCGACTACTTAGCGGTTCCTGAATGGCTCCTATGACTGGTACAAACTATTTTCAATGATTTGGGTTCTAGACATCTGGTATCTTCCAGACTAAACCCTTATTTGTATATCACATCACAATAATGTATGTTTTGAAGCAGATGTGAGACCAACAACAACAACAAAAAGATTTCTTTTCGTACCTTTGCAGTTCTTGTCAATGCACTTGATGGCTTGAGTTTGGTGACATGAGGGTTAGCAGAAGGACATGCTCATCTGGATGATTCTGGATCTTCCTGTCCCACCACTCTCCCCCCACACCCCTTCACAAGTCCGTTATTCCCTCTTTTCAGGAATTTGCCTCCTCAGCTGGCCTGAGTCAGCTCAGTTGAAGAAAAGGCTGAAACAGCTGCTGAGCTCCTTGAATTTCTCCTTCAGATAAGACTCCTCTTGGCCTAAGGGGTTCCCATGGCCACACCCTTGCTGGGCTGTCCCTGCACCACTCTCCCCACCCCACAACCACCTACACCTCGGTGAACCTGCAGAGCATAACGGAGACAGGCCCTTCTCTACTGGAGCATTGGCCATGGAGCAGATTGTCCTTCAAGCTTGAGTCTTAAACTCTGAATATTAGAACTCTGTGGATTACAGCACTCTCCTGCTTCTCTGCTTGTAAGATTTTCCTCAGGAAACCACTTGCCCAGTGTCTTTGCCTGTAGAATGGAACAGTGCCTTCTTCCTCATTACATTAGCATATAAGCTTTTTTTGTTGCTGTTGCTGCTGCTGGTGGTTTTGATATGTAAAACACACTGCAGATCAGAAGCCAATGGTTCAAATAGGTTCAGAGATGCAGGGAGGTGGCAGAATGTTAGCTAGAGGACATATCAGTGACGTGTAGTGTTAAGTAAGTAACATAGGGAGATTGACGAGAATAAGAACTACGAATGATACATTTGAATAATGAGTTTTCAGTATTTACCAAGTGTTTACTAGTCCCAAATCCAGCAATATTAAAAATATATATATCTTGTCTACCTCAGCACATCAGGATAGATAAGACTAGAAAAATTTGAGAGAGAAACTTTAGAGTTATAGAAGTATTAAATTCATTCATGCATATTTCTCAGTATCTGTATGTGCCTAGCATTTATAAAAATTAGAAAAGCAAAAATCAGAATTACTGTAAATTTTTCTATTTTGTTTTCTATCAGATGAAATCAGTAATATGTTATATGTGGCTACCTATGGAAATAGCTGCAGGGTAGAATGTGACTACTATAGGTTACGCAAAATTGGCAGAGATTTGAATTAGTGTGGGTTAATGGATAAATGTGTTATGCGAGCAAATATCGAACAAAGTTATTATGCTGTATATAGTAAGAAAGATTTAGCTCCTATTGAGTAAGTTAGTGTAATGTGCTTTGTTTGTTTTCTTATTGTCTTTTATTATAAGTATGCACCATTACTTTACCAGGGCTAGGAGAAATACGTTTTGGTTTGGTTTGGTTTTCACTTATTGGCAGAGGTTAGATAAACTGGATTTAGTCTTCTTCTAATCAACCCTCTTAAATAGTTTACTGGGGAGTAAGATTGGCGTAATTGATGTGATTTGCTTTTCTATCAGAAACATCCACTCTGGCTATATTGCATAAGATTTGAGCTATCGTTGCAACTGGTGGTCCTGTCATTCAGTTATTTTGGCTGTGACTAAAAGCTGGGGCTTTCCATGCATGCTAAAAACAAGTCTGGATTCATGAGAGATATATCTGGAAAAGACACAGTTTTCCAGTTCTTTATTCATTGAGCACTAACTAGAAGTTTATTTAATACTTCTTCACTTGTTAATTGTTACTTAACACTTGAAATAGACAGTCATCCCTTAGGTATCCAAATGTTTATTATGCAACATTTTAGTCACAGTGAGTCGGTAATGGGCCCTCATTGATTGATTATTGACTCTGAGTTTATGTGTGTGTGTGAGTGCACACTTCTCATCTGGCTACCTCCTAAGCAGGGAAGTGATGCATCAATTTGAGGGGCTGAAAAGATATAAGGTAACAAAAAGCATGGTCAACATGTTCCATTATTTTTCAATCAAGATGATGGATTGCAATACATGTTCACAATTATGTATTCTATCCCCACCTTCCATGCTTTCCCTTCCAGTGGTTTTTCCAGGTCATGGACAGTCTTTGGCCAATGGGCTGTGAGAGGACATGCTATTTGCTACATCAAAAGCAGAAGTTCTATATGCTTTCCAGTGATTTATGTACAATTACAGCATCAGTGTACAAAATTCTCCTTTACCTTACACTCCTACAAACAAGATTTTAATGAATCTTAAAAATGTTTTGCTAGACGGAAAGCAATATAGAGTACCTTTGTTTTAGATTTTTTTTCACTAGTGATGAAATTGCTATGTTGAGAAGATCTTTTTATTTCTTCCTCTGCTTATTTTCTGTTCCTGCAATTCTCTAGTTTTACTACTGGGGTATTTGTTGTTTCATATGTATAAGCCTCATTTTTATATTATATATCATTTTATATCTTGTTTATATATGTGCTTACATATGATGAAAATATTTTCCTCAAGTAGAATTTGTTTTGCATAAAATAATTTCAGATAAAGAAATTTATAAATACAATTATGAAGTAATTTTATTTCTATACACGACATATTTTGCACATAATTCATAGGGTGTGCTTTTTCATTGTCAGCTATGCACATTTATGGGCCAACATACAAAGGAAAGGAGACAATGTCAAGTGAGGTTTAAGAACACCAGTTTGGGAGTCAGAAAAATCTAAGTTTGCCTTGCAACTTTGTCATGGACTAGCTGCTGTACCAGTTTTCCAACTGTGAAAAATGGGAAGAATACTACTTACTTGAGTTGTGGAATATAAGAAATAAGAAAATGTACATAAAGTATATTCACATGCAGATCAAATAATAAACACTCAAAAAGAAGTGTACTTATTTGTTTGATGTGTGGACATAAACATTAGCTTCAAGATTTTTAGCTTCTAGAATGTTTTATGCCATTTAGTTAAAACAACTCTTCTATATGTACATTTTTTATAAACGAGTTATTTTAGATCAAGTCATCTATCAGGGATCACATTAGAGTCTAGGTCAAGGTGATGGAATAGTTTCAAATGAACCTAAACCACGCATTTTAGAAAAATACCCCAATAAACAAATTTTTATAAAACAAATATAATGATACTTCTTCTCTTCTCACCTAATATATTAACTATTCAGAATAGTTGCCTCAGCAAAATTCTGAGGTTAATATGCAACGGGAGATACTAATGAAAATGAAAAGTAGCTTTTATCTAATATTCCAAATTTGGGGCAGTCAGGAGCATTGTGTTGAGAAGGATTCTGAAGTAACATTTTAGCAGTGAGCAGTAAATGATGCAAGAGGGGGTATGTGGCAGTTCTGTATATATAAAATGTGATTAAAATAGGAATTAAATGAATCAAACCTAAAAAGATAATAGATAAAGTAATAAAAGTTTCATTTAAACAATAAATGCATTTTTGAAAATATGAATAACTTAACTCTTTTCTGAGAGTGTATTTATCAAAAATGTTACACCCACAGTTTTTCTGGGCCTGGACAATAGCTATCTGTGATATGGAACATAGAGGGCGCTGTTGGCAAAGGTATAATAAACCAATCGCAGAATATACAGTGAAATTTTCCACCGGAACTTGTAGTTTTAAAAGCTTACTTCTCCAAGACATGCATTGATAGTTAATATAAGTGATAAAATATGACTAAAGTTGATATTTTTGGAAGGAAATGGTGATAGAAATCTTTTGTTTCTTTTAATAAAGAATTTCAACTTGCTATCCGTTGCCATCTTACTTTCCAAAAAAGAAGTACCTTCAAGAGGATGGAAAGAAATGTGACACATACGTCTTGCTTTAACCTTGTGCATACCCACTAAAATGACTCTGGGATTTAAAGCAGCCTAACGCTGCTGTATTCCTCAGATTTATATTATGTACTCACTGAAAGGAAAATAAAAATTGACTGCAAGGCATTTACTTTTACAATCATTTGATTTTACTTGAAAATTACAATGTATTAGTTTAGGTGGCATTGTGATCATTCACGGCAATGTAATTGCTAAGGAAATTTATGACAGATATAAAACAAAGAAACATTTGGTGTTGACAGGCACTGAGGACAAACAAAACAGTAAAGTAATCCAACGTGTAATCTGAATTCACGTTCATGCGGTTGGTTATGGATTAACTGAACATGGAACAACAGTATTTCCTGAGAATATACACCATCGGTTAATATTTGAATGTGAATTGTAAAATGGATTCACATAATGCTAGGAAAAAGAACTAATAAACTAAAAAATAGCTGTCAAACCAGTGTTCTCATAAAAGACCTATCCAGCAGGTGCTGATAAATATTTATCCAGTGTTTGTGGCTACCACAGCAAGCTCAGGTGGTTGTGAGTGTAGGTTTAATCATGGCGGTTGTCAATAGCTAGGATTTCATCATTTATGAACCTCTCTTTTCTATTATTATTCAATAGAACACCTAAGAGGTGTAGATGAAACTGCTTAAGGGATGGGTATAAAAAATGCATTTAGCCCCGGTGTCTGAGACATTAAAGAAGCATGAAAGCACCCTTGCTTAACAAGCTGTTAGCTCTGGAGAGCAGTTGGAGTTGCGTGGTTGTGTGCTCTTTCCACTTCCCAATGCACTGGCTCCTGTTGTGAGACTTTACCTCTTTATGGCTTAGGATACAAGGGATAATGAGTTTCCGAAGCAGCAGCCTTTTTGTGACATGAGTTTCCTTATCATTACCGACAAAAGCCTTAGGAGGGCTGTTGCATTTCTGGTAGATTTTTTATTTCCTCTCTTTTTCAAGTTTACCTTCACATCCTGGTTCTATGCTTTTTCTCAAAATGGCTGATACTCTCTTTTTATATGTATGTTCAAAGATACAGTGATTTCCATACCATAATTTCAGGATTTCTGATGGAGTTCCTATGTGGTGAGTGAAAATATTCATTGGCAAATGATTTTTAAAAATATTTCATATTGCACATAAATAATGCAATGTTCTTAAATGTACTTCTAAGGTCATTTATTCTCTCTGTATTATAGACACAGAAGTTTTACATAAAGCTTAAACATGCAGTTTGCTTTTCAAGTTGTTGAAAAAGTCTTAGGTGTATATGCTGAAAGTATTTAGAGTGAGAACTACCTTTTTAATCGCTGCTACATTCCAGACTTCTACTGTTGTAGGAAATAGTCGACTGGCACGCATACATTTTTTGATGGTTTGCAAAATATTATAACATTATGTGGGAAATTTGGTGATATTAAACAAAACTATGCGTACATTTCCCATTTGAGGAAGCAAAATAATTTCTAGCCATTTACTTTAAAGACACACATTCACTAATACAAAACTAGACAGCACAAGGTTATTTCTTGCAGGTCTATTTGTAATGACAATTTGTGGGACATAATCTCTATGCTCAATCATATTATAAATGCATACAGTAGAGTAATATACAGGTAAAAAATTGAGTAGCCTCTCTATGAACTGCTATGGATTGATTTTATAAGATATATATTTTAAAAATCAGGATGCAAAATAGGTTTAATAAAGAGAGAAATGAGTACATTTAAGAACTTGACTATTTTTTGTTTGTTTATTTAAAAAAAAAAGAAATTCTGGCAACAAACTAGAAACTATGGAAAACGATATCCTGTGGTAGATGATGTGGTTGGTAATGGTGGAGGAAAGAGGGATGAGGCAAGTGAGTAAAATGTCTGTTTTATACAAAGTTGGCATGTGAAGTAGACAGTAATCAATGAATCAATCAATAAGGATGAAAATGAAGGCCTTAAATATGAATATAAACAAAAAATGAAGAAATGTTGTTTTATATCAAACTGATAATATAATCCCACCAAAAATTACAGACTTTTTGGACACAATGCTTTAACTGTACACATTTTGTAAGATATATTTTAAAGATGAAAAGAACTAAAAAAAATCATTTGAATTTCCCTTAGGTTTGCTGTTAA
The DNA here is from genome assembly GCA_004026745.1 of Myrmecophaga tridactyla. Classification (NCBI taxonomy): domain Eukaryota; kingdom Metazoa; phylum Chordata; class Mammalia; order Pilosa; family Myrmecophagidae; genus Myrmecophaga; species Myrmecophaga tridactyla. The sequence continues at coordinate 40,372 of PVIY010021795.1, forward strand.
CAGTGGTATTGAATTACCGCAGTAATTCTGAACACTTATGTATAAATTTTAGAATTAGCAAATGAGTAAATATATTGACTTTTAGGGAGGAGTCAAGATTTTTACTGTAATACTTATTTAGAAAGAATGGAAAAGATAAGGAAAAAAAATATGAAACTCCAGCACAATGCTTTTGGATTTAATTCGAAGTTCTGGAATAAACACATGACTTCATGAATTTATATATTTCTTAGCTCTGTATACTGAAAATGCCTAAAAGTATGATGTTTCAGTAGCAATAGGCACAATAACTCCACATATCTTGGTTTTGAAATACAATTCCTGGGTGAAAGGAACAAAAGTTCCTTGAGTGAATGGCTAGCCTCAAGGCTGGGCAAAGATGTAGAAGTTGGGCTTCTCATGATCGAAAGAAAGTGTTTAAAAATAAAGGAATGAAAAACAAAGAAAATAAAAAATAATAATGAATGCATTGGACATGTCAAAAGGAGGAATTCTCACCAATCAAATTTAGACAAAAAGAGCATTTAAAAAATAGTCATAATGGATTTTAATACATGCACACAAAAAATAATCCACAAGTCCATAGCATTACTTAAAAAAAAGAAAAAGAAAAATGAAAAAGGAAAAGGAAAATGGAGAAAGCTCTACGTTACAGAAAAATGTTATTTAATCCATATAAGGAGGTATAGGAGAATTAAGTAAATCCATTGTGCCACGACCGCTGTAATAATTGACTAAGACAAGGGTCATCAAAGAATGTTGAACTTCTTGAGTGAATGATTATTGAAGAAAACACTATAAATACCATCTCAAAGGAACACTCCACTAATTACTTGCTAATAACACAGACAAAAGGGAAAGTTTTACATCGGTGTGATGGCAGTCATCATCTTAATTATTAGTGGAACATTGTGGATGTGAAGCCAGGGAAAATACGCATAGTGTCACCAACATAGTAATCTTCTCCAAATCTTTAAACCTGAATCAAAGCACAAGAAAGCAATCAACAAATTTAGTATGTGAAGTAGTGGAATGATGACTACAAAGATGCATTTATGTATTCATTCTATAATTATTTATTAAGTGCTTACTGTGTGCCAAACACTGGTCCAAGAGGAGAACTTAGAGAAATAGCATGTATCTTCTTAGCACTTATAATTTTCCATTAAGATATTAGGCTGGGTAAAGAATGGAACAAAAACACCTCTTTAGACCATGAGATCAAACAATTCCCCTTTGGTAAAATGACCTTTCAGTGAGATCCAAAGGAAAGTGGATGTAATTATGACCCAAGTCAGAAGTATCTCTGGCATATGTGAGGAACAGCAAATTGCTTACTGTAGATGCAGCAGATTGAGCAAGGAAGAAAGTAGAAGAAAATGAGTTTGCTAGGGAATTTCTGTAAGACAATTCATTTAAAATATGTTACAGAATTTGGCTCTTAGTCTAAGAATAAAGGAAAATCATTACCAAGAAACATCCCTGCCCACATGAAACATATCATCTGGGTAAAACTGATTTGTTTCCTATTTTTCATCGTATATGTTCAGAAGAGAATATAAGAGAATGTTTATAACTCTTAAAATATTTATTTTCTGTAGAGTCAAGAGTCAACATTTGGCTCTCCTAAAACTGGAGATTATTAGAGAACTTTGAAAGATCTG
>PVIY010021796.1:0-41886 GCA_004026745.1 Myrmecophaga tridactyla
TTTTCCTTACTCTTGTTTTTAAATACATAGCAAGAATGCTTTTCTCACTTGGAATTTGCTTCTATTTTTTTCTTATAATTTTCTCATCATAATGAAGGATATGGGTTTCTCAGAGCCACTGTTTGGTTGTAGTGAGTGGTAGGCTCAACCTTAGCTCCAGTACACCCTGCTTCCTATGCCCTGAGTAGACACTGCTCCGGGTCATCTTGATCAGACTACACGGGTAAAGCAGAAGACAAAATGGCTCTCAAGTGACTGGAGTTCCTATCTGGCTCTGATCCTTACTGACTTTGTAATTTTAAACATCCCTTAACCGCCCAGCCTCGATTTCCTTCCTTACTGGGATTTGAGAATTACTATAAAATTTACGTAAGATAATGTGTGTGAACATATTCCAAAAACTAGACAGAACTTTACAAATAGAAGTCACTATTATCAGTGAGGAAAGGTAGAGAATCACCTCTGGAGAACAGGCTGCCTCTAAAAACATTGCATCACAAGTAGGTACTGCAGTCACTATGAAACTGAAGTGGGGCACCTATGAAAAGGGAGAGCAGAGCCAAAAGATCAAGTAGGCACCAAAGTGTACCATCAAAGGGAGAGAAATCACTGAGGCTCGCTGAGTGCCCTCCAAGGCACACAGCAACGAGCAGGGTGACAGGAATAGAGCTGTTCTTTCTAAGCAAAAGCATAAGGGCGGCTGGCAGTGGCAGAAGCTGCAAGTTCTGTAGACAAGCAGCTGGAATTGCAAGCCAAAGGACTGTAGTTGCATGTACCTAGCATGGGAAGGGCTCTCGCTCAGAGACTGGCTTTTTTCGACAGAGCTGGGCATACGGAAAAACATTAATTTATTTTCCATACTTGAATTTATATCTTATGAATGTCAAATGACTGAATTGCTCTCATCTTGAAACTTGTATTTTTCAGCTTAATGGCTTACTTGACAAGCCTCAACAGAAGTTTTGAGCATTTCAGTTTATTTAGGTCATTTTGGTTCGAAGAAATAAAGTTCACTCAACCATATTCATAAAAGAGTATATGCATTGTTACAAAGATGCACATGGAACAATAAAGGAGTCATGTAATTCTAAGAACAGCAGTCATGAAGAGGTAATTCAATCACCTTTCTTGGGTCTTCGCTCTGGTACCATCCATTAATGTTGTTAAGCTACACTCCACTTTCCGCTTCTTCATATCCTGAAGCAACTAGGAAATTCTTTTTGTGTTTCTGTAATTTGGGTTCAAGTGTCAACTTGGCCAGTTGTCTGGTCAGGCAAGCACTGGCTTAACCATTACTGCAAGGCCACTTTATGTCTGGCTAATAAACCAGAAGGCTGGATTATTAAATCATCAGTCAGTTGATTACGTCTGTGGCTGATGACATCTCTGATCAACTAAGGGTGTGTCTTCTGCAATGCAAGAATCCAATCAATTGGATTTAATCCAATTAGCTGAAGACCTTTAAGGGAGAAGAGAGAATTTTCATTTTTTCTTCAGCCAGCCAGCCTCTTCTGTGGAGTTCATTGCGGACATTCATCAGAGTTGTCAGTCTCATGGATTTTGGACTCTTGCATCCTCACAGTTGTGTGAGACACTTTTATAAATCTCATATTCATCGATATTTCCTGTTGTTTCTGTTTCTCTAAAGAATGCTGACAGATACAGTTCCTTACTTCTTCCATTCCTAGATTCTGAACAAGTTGGGAAATAAAAGAGTTAGGGAGACAAGAAATCAAATATTACCTTTAATTCTGATAAAGGTTGTTGGCAGATGTATATAGTTTAGTGTTAGAGCACAGAGGGTCTGCTACTGTCATAGAAAATACTGTCAAGCAGAGCACCCCATGCAAGTTGGTTTCCTAGATGAGACTTATATGGGAGAGCATAGAAAAATTCCTATTTCCTGTAGACCCCTTGTTCCCAAGAGAAAAGAGGAGGAGCTAAGCAGTGCATGCCCAGTTTATTCTTCCAAGATTTACCAATCAGATTAGTCACTCCACCTACCCTGGGGCAGAATGAGTAAAGACATAGAGGGAGGCTAAGAGTGCGACAGTAATTCAGCTTCCATCACATGAACGGAAACTTCAAGAGGAGAGAAGTATTCCTCCTTCACAATTGACACCTCTCTTAAAATAAGAACAATGATTGGTTAAGGACAAAAGGATAACCACAAGTACAAATTATCATTTCCAGACTTAATAAACACATCAATAAGCTAAAAGCCTCAATGAGTTAAAAAAGCATCAGCTTGAAAAAAAGGAGGTATTAATGCGATGGTTATTGTTAGTCATTACCTGACTGATGCACTCAAGAAAGTATGAACGCTATGCAGTACATTGGGTATTACACACACGAATATATATATAACCAGAAATCAGAGCAGGTGAATAAGTCCTACAGAAACCTGAAATGGAGCAGATGTTTAAGTTTAGTCCAATTTTACTTACAGATACACATGCTTCAAATTAAAACTCTAAAAGAACTGTTTCGGGTCCGGAAGGTAGTCTTCAACTCTCCAGTTCTTCTGGCCTGCCCTGGACAACTAACAAAAAGAATATCAGCCCCATCCTAAAAGCAAGGAGTATCTTCATTGGCAAGTGAAATCATTCCATTCCTCTGCCACGTAATGGATGCGTCCCTCCTCAGCTGGAAGCAACCACGGTGAATTCCATCCCAAATCTCTCAAGATTGAGGAGTGAACAAAAATAAGGGGCGGGGGGAGGTAACTGCTCACTACAAAGGATTGATTGTCACTGTAGTTATTATCTTGTGTTAACTGAGTAATTTATAATATTGCTATAAAAACCAAAAAGAGGGCGGGCCACAGTGGCTCAGCAGTCAAGAATGCTTGCCTGCCATGCCAAAGCACCCGGGTTCGATTCCCGGTGCCTGCCCATGTTAAAAAATAAAAAAAAAGAAAAAGAAAAAGAACTGTTTCAGGGATGGATTTTGAAAAGCAGGAATCACTTTCTCTCGATGTAAATGTATCTTCTCTTACATTTTATGTTAAGTTAAACCATACTTAGATATCAACAACAACAACTTTTATTGCATATATGTATTTATTAACGTAACTAAGAGTAACAGATAATAATATTCAAATCTTCAGCTTTTTTCATTTTATTAGAGAAGTTGTGGCTTTACAAAAATAACATGCATAAAATGCAGAGTTCCCATTACCAACCCCCATTATTAACACCTTGCATCAGTGTGGTGCATTTGTTACAATTTATGAAATTATATTTTTATCATTGTATTATTAACTGTAGCTCACAGTTCATTTCAGGGTTCGCTGTTTGTGTTGTACAGTTCTATGCTTTGATTTAAACATTTTATTCTAGTAACAAATATACAATCTAAAATTTCCTCTTTTAACCACATCCAAATAAATGATCCAGTGTTATTAGTCTCATTCACAGTGTTGTGCTACCATCACCAACATCCATTACCAAAGCTTTTCTATCACCTGAAACAGAAACTCTGTACAATTTAAGCCTTGATTCCCCATCCCCGCCCCCACCCTTGCCCCTAATAACCTATATTTGCTTATTCTAATTAGTTCATATCAATGAGATCATACGATATTTGTCCTTTTGTTTCTGGCTTATTTCACTCAACACAATGCCTTCAAGGTTTGTCCAGGTTGTCACATGTATCAGAACTTCATTCCCTTTTGTGGCTGAATAATATTCTGTTGTATTTATTCTACACTTTATTTATCCATTCATTGGTTAATGGACACTTGGGTTGCTTCCATCTTTTGGAAATTGTGAATAATGCCACAATGAGCATTGCTGGGTAAATATCTGTTCGAGTCCCACCTTTTAATTATTTGGGGTATATACCTAGAAGTGGGATTACTGGGTCATGTGATAGTTCTATATTTAATGTTCTGAGGAAGCTCCAAACTGTCTTCCATGATGGCTGTACCATTTTATATTCCCACTAACAATGATTAAGTGTTCCTATTTCTCTACATCCTCTCTAACACTTACACTTTTCCAATTTTTAAAATAGTAACTACTGCAATGAGCATGAAATGGTATCTCGTGGTTTTGATTTGTATTTTCCTAATGGCTAACGATGTTGAACATCTTTTCATGTGCTTTTTGGCCACTTGTATACATCTCTGGAAAAATATCTATTCAAGTTTTTTGTCCACTTTTTAAATGTGTTGTTTTTTATTGTTGAGTTATAGAATTTCTTTTTATATTTTGGATATTAAACCCTTGTTGGATATGTGGTTTCCAAATATTTTCTTCTAATATATTGTTATTTTACTTTCATGATAAAGTCCTTTGAGGCACAAGCATTTTTAGTTTTGATGAGGTCCTATTTTATCTATTTTTTTTTTCATTTTTTGCTTGTGCTTTTTGTATAACATCTAAGAAACCATTTCATGACCGAAGGTCCTGAAGATGCTTCCTTAGATTTTATTCTAGGAATTTTATAGTTCTGCTTCTTATATTTAAGTCTCTGATCCCTCCTGCCTGAGTTGACTCTTGTATACGGTGTGAGGTAAGACTCCACCTTCATTCTTTTGCATGTGGAAATCCAGTTTTCCCAGCACCATTTGTTGAAGAGCTTGTTCTTTCCCATTTGAGTACACTTGGCACCCTTTTCAAAAGTCAATTGGCCACAGATATGAGTTGATTTCTGAACGCTCAATTCAATTCCACCGGTCTAACATCTGTCCTCCTCCAGCTTTCTAAATATAGAATTAAACTGCATGGGATTAGTCACGTGGGATCCGGACCATGACCTCTTGTGTTCAAACCCCATTTCTTTGTTACAAGTCATGTAATTTTGGACTTGTTATCTAACCTCTCCGTGTTTCCAGTTTACCCATGTGTAAAATGGGTATAATAAGAGAACCTGCCTCCTAAGAGTGTTGTGAGTATTGAGTGAATTGATATGGGAGAGCACTTAGGCACTGTGCCCGGCACACAGTTTTGGCCTATAAATGTTAGTACTCACAATTACGCGGTGAAGAAAGTGGTATATAGTGTGGTAATGGTGTAATAGGAAAACGAGCAATGTTTACAATGCTTCCTCAGCTTCCAAAGTGAGCTAAAATACCCAAAAAACACTCAGCTTGATTTAGATTAGTAAACAGGGAAAGTACTTTTGGGTGATAAACTCATTTATTTTATGAGATGCACGACCTGAGCTGTCTTCAGTATAACACCTTAAAAGACCAAAAGATGATGCTGTTTTTCCATAAAAATTTGCTTTATCTCTACTCCTTACTCTTTATGTTACATTTCCATATCATACCTGTTTTTTCCTGTTTTTATTTTATTTACTAACCAAATATAATACAAATAAAATTTAAACTGTTGCCTAAAATTCTATACTTCTTCTTAACTAAAATACAGGCAATAAGTAAAGTAGAGTGTTATGAACTGATGAAGAGAGCTCTCCAAGATGTAATGATTAAAAAAAAAAAGATGCAATGATAACTGAAAGAAGCAAGCAGCAGACAATATATCTAGTGTGATCTCACTTATATAAGAAAGAAGAGAAGAAAGAGAAAAGGAAAAGAAGGAAGAGAAGGAAAAGGCAAAGCAAGGAATCAATTAATGTCTAAGAATACGTAAAAGGCTAGAAGAATTTCTAGAAGGATCTCTCCTGAACCATTATCAGAGAATTACATTCAGAGGAGAGGGGAAAACAAAGCATAAAAAGTAGGGAACTTTTACTTTCTATGCTTTGATGCTGTTTGAATTTTTAACAATTGTGTGTATGCATTTATTCCTTGTATAATTTTAGAAATGCCCTGGGAAAATGGAGCATGTGAAATAATTCTATCCCACACTGAACTGGACTTTTACTTCTATTATCTCTTGCTTCACTAACCAAAGAAAGTACATTTCGTCTCCTAACTATAGGTTTTTCATGGTCATTTTAATAAAAATACTTGAAAGTCTAAGGGTGCTCCTAAGATGGACTTCTCTTTCTGCCAGGCTTTATTCCTGTCTGGTTGATTATGTCCTCTGACTGTTCCTCCAGGCATGCCTGAAAGCGTCCATCCTCGCTCAGGACTGTGCTACCGCCGCTGCTATTGTGCTCTTAATGGACCGGTTCTTATACCAGCTCGATGTCTCCAGCAACCTCCTACAGGTCGCCAAAGGGCTCCACAAGCTGCAGCCAGCAACACCGATTGCCCCCCAGGTGGTGATTCGCCAGGCCCGAATCTCGGTCAACTCAGGTAGGCTTCCTCCAGCTGCCCGCTTCCTGGTCCGGAGGGTTGTGTTGTCTTCAGCAATCCTCCCCCTGGGACTGCTTCACTTCTGCAGGAAGACCTGGGGGCATCCTGAGGTCCATGCATGCCATCTTGTCAAGCCTCCCTCCCGCCCCTCCCCAGCCCTGCTCCCTGCCCTGCTAGCCGCCTCTTTGCCCGCACAAAGGCCCTGGCATAAAGGGTTTCAGAGCCAGAAGCAGTAGAGAAAATTGTGAAAGGGTGTGGAAAATACTAATTGGAGCTTTTGTCTTCTAACAAATCCGTCCTGCTGCTTTCAAACAGGGGTATCTGAATTGCTCTACTTCTGACCAAGAGCCTTGAAAAAGCAGATTAGAATTTTCCTCTTTTCTCTTAGCTCTCCTGTCTCTTTGCTGTAGGGCCACTTGACTACGCTAACAATAGAGCTGACAAACCCAGTGAAGTAATTTGATTCCCCCCCCCACCTCAGAACACCAGTACAGTACCTGATTAGGTATTAAAGTATCCTTTTTTCCCCCCGTCACTTGCAGTGAAACAAAATTGAGGTTGACATCTTAACTTAGGATGTGGTTTGGAGGGGGGGTTGGAGGGAGGATGGGGCCTGCCATGTATTATAACAAAGTCCACATCCATAGAATTTTTAAATTATTTAAATTACCAATGACTGTTAGGTTTAGAAATGTGTACCCTGTTATTCTCGTTTCCAAGAGTGAAAGACTAATAGATGAATCAAAAACATTATGAAACATAGTCCTGGCTCATTCCTTGGTTGGTTATAGCTATTGTTATTGTCTTTAAGAAGTAATTCAGAGATAAAAAATTAGAGATAAAAGGCTCAGACTACCAATTACATTAACATGGATGATTGAGTAGCTACAGAATCTTGCTGTTATAAACATAAAGAAATGGTAAAGTGAAGATTTTTTTAAAGTACCCAAAGCACAGAAAACATTCAAATCCAGAGCAGTAAATTATTGTTCATGGCACTGCCAAGGGGGTTATACTTGGATTTGGTCATAAAGGAAGGGGCTGTCTTTTTAATCCCTCTGCTGGCATAAGAGACAGGACCTTGGACCTACCTGAGGAGTGAAACATTTGCATAGAGCTAGAATTCTTAAAGGGTGGCACAAGCTATGGAAGAAGACAGGGCAGCTCTGTCAACCTGCCCTGAAAAGTGGCAAGGAATCTTGCTAACCCCCGAACTCTGAAGCGGAGGAAAGAAGAAGAAAAAAGTCTGCTGAAACAGAAATTTAAAAGTCCCAAGTCTATGTCAAATATAAGTGTGGAGTCTGAATTTACCCTACCCACAATAGAGGAAATCCCCAATCAGGTAATTAAGAAAAAACTTGTTCAGGGCTGAAATTTTGGAGACTTACAGAAGAATAAGTGCAAAATTATGCTCTATAGAAATATCCACAACCTAGAAGCATGGAAATTCCACAGGAAAATGAACTCTCCTGAAGATGATTTTATATTAAAATTTATAAGCAACAGAAGGAAAAGAGACCTTATAAAAGGACAACACAAAGCAAACAGGAAAGAAGGCACTACAAAGCAAAACAAAATAAAATAGAACGAACTGAAAGACTCATGTTTAACGATAAGGACACAATGGGGAAAAAATGATCGACTGATTTGAAAAAGAACTGAATAGAATTCCAGAAATTAAAAAAATACAGAAACTGAAATTAAAAATCAATATGGTTATCAAAAAGTTATAATAATTAGTGGGAGAAACGCCCAGAAAAGTCAGATCACATAAGTTTCTATTTTGGAGATACAGGATTCAAAAATTTAGCCTCGTGAAGATGACCGAACAGAGCAGAAAACCCAGCAGCCCTTCCTGTTGGTGGGACAGGCCCCCCACATTTCAAGTCCTTGATAAAGGCTGCCAAATAAACTACTTACTTCAGATTAATGCAATAATATAAATTATTAGAAAAATTAAATAAGAAACAAAGATACTTAAAATGCAAGTCGAAAGTATTTATTATTAGATTCAAAAGACAAAATTACTCTGGCACATTATCATGAACATTTGTGAAAACTCACCCTCAGTTTTTTACTTTATCAAAACAAAACAGAGACAAAAAAGTCCCCTTACTGGCACTAGTCCATGGACTATCATTCGAATAGCAGTGCTCCAGGGCAGGGCTTCCCGACTTTCAGTGTGCTTTATGAATCATCTGGGGATCTTATTAAAATGCAGATTCCAGGTCAGCAGGTCAGCGGTGGGGCCGAGACTCTGCAGTCCCTACCAGCTCCCAGATGATACTGGTGTTGTTCTATGGACCTCACCTGAGCTGCACAGACAACGTATAGAGTCCAGTCCTGTGCCTGCCTGTTCCCCTTGTACAAATGACTGATAGCAACATTCACATTCCTGATCACTTACTGTAGGTCCAGATAAATGTCCCGGTACCGGTTTTTTAGGGATTCCAAGCCCCTACTTGATCTACCTAAAGTGTATTTCTGCAGCAATTTTATCAACAGGAGTGGAAATTATTGAACTGAAAATAATATTTTTTTAAAAGATTATAATTAATTATGGAAGGCTAAATGGAAGAAAGTATGAAAAAGGTGTTTAAAAAATTAGGAGAATAAAATGAGAAGAACGCATAAGCATAATAGGACTTCCAGGAGAACTGACTAGATCCTGAATTGGGGAAAAAGTAAGTCTACATTGAAAAGGTACACTCCACCTTGAGGGAAAAAAATTAATTGATGCCTAGACACAGTGTGAATGAGACGATCTTAAAGGAAACAGTGTAAAGACAGATTACTTCATAGGAACATATTAAAATTCACAATAAGCCTTTTCTCATCAGCAACAGAGGCCAAAATGCAATGGAATGTACACAAAAATTGAGAGGAAATAGCTTTCAACCAAAAAGTTTATACCCAACAAAATCATCATCCAATCATTCAAAAGTGAGGATAAAAAAATTTTAGATAGACTAAAAATGTTTATTACTCTGAATACAACTTTTTCTCTCACTTACACACACACACAGACACATGCATACACACGCACAAGCATACACGCACTCACAGATATAATTACAAAAGAGGAATATAGAGATATAATTTACAAAGGAGGAAATAGAACCTAGAAATATGGAGTGGAAGATGCCAAAAACAATGAGTATTTAAGAATTCACCAAATAAGCAAGCTAATCTAAATAACTTTGAGAGAAAGGGCAATTACATGAGAATATCACTTTTAAATGTTATAAGATACAAAAATCTTAAAATATTACCAAATTGACTAGCATCTTATTAAATTAATACTATATTACAACCAAGGAGTGTTTGTTCCATATATATAAAGATAGTTAAATGTTTTTAGATCTATTAATGCAATCCACTACTTGAATTGAATAAAGGAAAAAAACCATGTGGTCAATTAAATTGATTAAAAAGGTTGTAGATACAATTTTCCATCCATTTAGGTTAAAAAGACAAAATAGGGATAGAGATTTATCATTCAGGTTCTAAACAGGAGACGGAAACCATACAGTAGTAATTTAAAGAAGTAAAGTTTAATATAAAGAAATAGAAATTACATCAGAGAATTAGAGTGAGCGATTAGCTAGAGTGCAGGTTTGAAGCTGCTATGTACCCCAGCAAAGTCATGTTTTAATCCTTATCCGATCCTGTGGGGCCAGACCTATCGCTTACACTGGGAAACTTTGATTGGATTATTTCCATAGAGATGTGGCACACCCAGTAATGGCCGTGGCCTTTTGATTAGTTTACTGGAGTCCTTTAAAAGAGAAAACATTTTTGGAGGAAGCTCAGAGCTGACAGAAGCAACAGAGTCAACATAAGACCCAGATATTGGAGAAGGAGAAAGAAAACGCTCTTGGGGAAGCTGTTTGAAAACAAGAAACCAAAGGACCAGCAGACTCTAGCCACATGCCTTCCCAGCTGACAGAGGTGTTCAGGATCCATTGGCCTTTCTTGATTCAAGGTATCGTTCCCTGGATGCCTTAGCTTGGACATTTTTATGGCATTAGAACTGTAAATTTGTAACTTATAAGTTCCCTTTATAAAGTCTTTCCATTTCTGGTATATTGTATTCCAGCAGATTTAAGAAACCAAAACAGCTAGTAACAAGCAAAGAACTCTAGAGGATAACTCTAAAGAGTACAGGATAGCATTTCTAAGGAGCAGACACTATCTCTAAGCCTGAGAAGAGAGCTCCCCCTACACACTCCCACATGCATCAGGGCTGGGATCAGACCTTTGCTGGAGAAGGCACAGTCATGGCTTAATAGGTAACAGAAGTCATTGAATTTCTAGACCTGCAGAACTTGCTGGAAATTCATTCCCTTGGATATTAGCATAAATTATCCACAGGGAGGTGCTATGGTTTGGAACTCATTGCAAAGCCACTGTCAAGAGCTGAGCTGAGAGCCAAGCTGATCAAGACAGCAAGCCAAAGGAAAGTAACAGTAAAGTTCCTGCTGTAGTATAAGCAAGAGGCTAAAGCAGAGAAAGCACTGGCTCCTCACATTGTTCCATTTCCCCCCATGGAATGCTGTTTCCAGCAGAGGGACAGATGGATCAGCATAGATGTGAGGATTCATCTCACAGTTACAGGAGTCCCAAGTGAATGACTCCTGCTATTTATGCACCTGGAGCCTGGAGGAAAGGAAAGGAAAGGGGGAAAGTTTAGGAGTAGAAAAACATCAAGTACTGGTACTCACCAAAATGGGCCCACCTGACATGAGTCAGACGTAGACTTGGGTGGGCCACGGTGGCTCAGCAGGCAAGAATGCTCTCCTGCCATGCCAGAGGTACCCGGGTTCGATTCTCAGTGCCTGCCCATGTAAAAAAACAAAACAAAAAGACTTAGACTTTAATCTATATGTTACCTATACCTCATTATAATACTAAAAGTCACACCCATCATCATATTAAAGCTGCATTTTCTTACATACATTCTATGACTAAGTGTGTAATCAGTCTGCGCATGCTCAATAATTCAATTATCTCTAATTTGCACTACCTGGAGCCATTGTGCTCATTGTCCTAAAACTTGCCCATATTTTAGTGCTGTAAAACTATCAGAATTGATGCAGTTCAGGGAGATAGATTTGTGTGGCAATAAGCTATCTGATCTGCTAACTACATAATAATAAATTTTTTCTCTCTTTGAAATCCTAGTATGTCAGGTATTGGTCATTTGAGTGCATGGGCAAAAGAATCCAATGCCTTTGTTCCAGAACACCTCTGCTGTGTTAGAGTTCATATTCTAGGTAGGGAGACAGGCAATAAGCAAACAATGTTAAAAAGCAAATAGTAACAATAAGCGCTATGGAAAAAAGCAGCAGAGACAGTGAAGGGAGAGTGCCAGCGGCTTCATAACACACCACCCTGAGCCTGAGTGGCCTAAAACAGTTCACACCCTGTCTGCAAGCAAAATGCTCTCCCCGCCCCCAAAATCTCTTCTCATGAAGGCATCAGGCTCAAGGTTCAGGATCCTGTCATCTGAGTCAGACCCGGAGACAGGCAAGTATCCTCAGATGCTGCTTGTGGGGTGCAGAGACTCATAAACTAACAGACAAATTCTTGACCCTCCAACACAACCAGTATACAACGGAGAGAGAAGGACAGGATAACTTCAACAAACACTCTTGTTCAAAAAGGGAGGAAATGGGCATGACTTAGCAGTCACTATGTCCATAGTAATCTAAAACCTAGCTAGCCCACAACTTCGCTAATAAAAAATTTTTTTTTAATCTAGCCAGGCATATGGCACCAAATCCTTCTCCTCCAGGGATAGGGAGTGTTCCTTCTTTAGGGCCTACTTCTCTCTGGGATTGGCTCTCCACGCTCTTGGAGTTGTCCTCTGAGTCATCCTTTCTTTTCTATGAGACATTTCTTATGAAAATAAAGCTGTTTGCCATAAAGCTGAGTAGTCTTCTCCACTGAGAAAGTATCCCCCTGCCCACAGAAAGTTGGGACTCGTGGATTTCTTTTTTCTTTGAACTATCTCTGCCCTTCTTAGACCAAGTTGATAGCCTTCCTTTAAAACTTTCATAGCCTTTCAATGCATAAATTAGCTAAAAGGTACACCTGTAATTATCTTTGAGCTTTACTTTAAACTGAAATCAGTGTGCTGTGGAATAGCATTTTTAAGAGTCTTAGAATCCTGCTCAAACTCATCAAAAAAATTGAAGAGGAGGGAAGGCTACCTAACTCATTCTATGAAGCCAGCATCACCTTCATACCAAAGCCAGAGAAAGATACTACCAGAAAAGAAAATTACAGACCAATCTCTCTAATGAATATAGGTGCAATGATCCTCAGCAAAATTCTTGTAAATCGAATCCAGTAGCACATTAAAAGAATTATACTCCATGACCAAGTGGGATTTATTCCAGGTATGCAAGGAAGATTCAACATAAGAAAATTAATTAATGTAATACACCATATCAACAAATCAAAGCAGGAAAACCTCATGATCATCTTGATTGATGCAGAAAGGCATTTGACATTCAACATCCTTTTTTTATGAAAACACTTCAAAGCATAGGAATAGAAGGGAACTTCCTCAAAATGATAAAGGGAATATATGAAAAACCCACAGCTAATGTCATCCTCAACAGGGAAAAACTGAAAACAACAAGGATGTCTGCTGTCACCACTGTTATTCAACATTGTGTTGGAAGTTCTAGCCAGAGCAATTAGGCAAGAAAAAGAAATACAAAGCATCAAAATTGGAAAAGAAGAAGTAAAACTCTCTCTGTTGCAGATGATATGATACTATATTTTGAAAACCCTAAAAAATCCACAGCAAAATGACTAGAGCTAATAAATGAGTACAGCAAAGTGGCAGGTTACAAGATCAACACTCAAAAATCTGTAGTTTTTCTGTAAACTAGTAATGAGCAATCTGAGGGGGAAATCAAGAAAAAAGAATCTATTTATAATTTCAAAAAAAAGAATAAAATATTTAGGAATAAATTTAACTGAAGATACAAAAGACCTATACAAAGAAAACTACAAGAAATTGCTAAAAGAAATCACAGAAGACCTAAATAAATGGAAGGGCATACCATGTTCATGGATTGGAAGACTAAGTATAATTAAGATGTCAATTCTACTTAAATTGATTAATAGATTCAATGCAATACCAATTAAAATCTCCAAAACTTACTTTTCAGGAATAGGAAAACCTATATCCAATTTTATTTGGAAGGGCAGGGCTCTCCTACTAGCTAAAAATAAAACTTGAGAAAGAAAAATGAAGTCAGAGGCCTCACACTACTTGACTTTAAGGTGTATTACAAAGCTACAGTGGTCAAAACAGCATGGTACTGGAATAAAAATAGATATACTGACCAATGGAATTGAAAAGAGTGTTCAGATATAGACCCTTTCATATATGGACAATTGATCTTTGATAAGTCAGTCAAGCCAACTCACCTGGGACAGAGCAGTCTCTTCAGTAAATGGTACCTAGAGAACTGGATATCCATACACAAAAGAATGAAAGAGGATCCATATTTCACACCTTATGCAAAAATTACCTCAAAATGGATCAAAGACCTAAACAATATAGCTAAGACCATAAAACTTTTAGAAGAAAATGTAGGAAAATATTTTATAAAACTTTTAATAGGAGGCAATTTCCTAGATCTTACATCCAAAACATGACATTGAAGTAAGAAAGAAATGTGAACTCCTCAAAATTAAACACTGTCGTACATCAAAGAACTTTGTCAAGAAAGTAAACAGATAGCCTACACAATGGGAGACAATATTTGGAAATCACATTTTAGTATCCAGAATATATAAAGAGATTCTTCAACTCAACAACAAAAGGACAAACAACCCAATTTAAAAATGGGCAAAAGACATGAACAGACACTTCTCAGAGGAGGAAATATAAATGGCTAAAAGGCACATGAAAAGATGCTCAACTTCCCTGGCTATTAGGGAAATGCAAATCAAAACCGCAATGAGCTATCATCTCACACCCACCAGAATGACCATTATCAAAAAAACAGAAAATGACAAGTGCTGGAGAGGATGTGGAGAAAGAGGCACACTTATAAAACGATTGGTGGGAATGTAAAATAGTACGACTGCTGTGGAAGGCAGTTTGGTGGTTCCTCAGGAAGCTAAGTATAGAATTGCCATCTGATCTGGCAATACCATTGCTAGGTATCTACTCAAAGGACATGAAGGTAAGGACACAAACAGACATTTGTACACCAATGTTTATAGCAGCATTATTTACAATTGCCAAGAGATGGAAACAGTCAAAATGTCCATCAACAAATGAGTGGTTAAACAAGCTGTGGTATATACATATGATGGAATATTATGCAGCTGTTAGACAGAATAAAGTCATAAATATGCTTGCTGTGTTGACTGAAAGATGGAGAGGCCACAGTTAAAACAAACTGCATAGTTTGAAATAGTAGTAGTCAATAAAAGGGAGTGGTAAGGGGTGTGGTATGTCTGAGTTTTACAGCCACATTTTTTATTTGGTCTTGACCCTTGATTTGTTCTTCACCCATATTTCATTTGCATTGCTTGAATTTGATCTTTGCTACAAATTTTCAATTTAGTTTGAGAAGGTCTTGCTGGCTAGAAAGACTGTTTGGGGCCTCTTATAGTTTGTTTAAATTCTGTTTGAAAATGTAATCATTCTTTCTTCAGTTCATCTCTTTCTTCCTGTACTTTATCCTACATAGCTAAATGAAGTCCATTTTGACACTTCCAGCATTCTTCCTGGAAATCTCCTGAACCAGATCCACAAGTTCATTAGTTACATTTTCTGTTTTTCACATTAATAAAGGAGACAGCGTTAACAAACTTTCTGCCACTATATGATATGTATTCCCTTTTCTCAAACCTCCAGTAACAATCCCCTCGCTGCCTTTTCAGTCTCCACTAACAGTGTCTTTGCCACCCTTCATGATTCTACCTGGTTGGTTCCTAAGCCAATGCCATATGTTTTCAGTTTTCGTTACAGCAGTATCTCCATTCTAGATATCCACATTTTGTTGTCTGTGGATGTGTTACAAGCCACTCCACAACTTAGTAACTTAAAACAATGGCAACTTATTTTTTCTGATAATTTGGTAATTTGGGTGATTCTTTTACTTTAAGTAATGCCAGCTGGGGAACCGAGACAGCTCAAAGGTCCAAGATGGTCTCACTCTCACAGTAGGCATTTGGTACTGGTTGCCCAGCAATGACCTCAGCTTGGGCTATCAGGTGAGGGCCTCAGTTCTCCTCTGCAGGGGCTTCTCCATGTGGCTGCTTGGGCTTCCTCACAGCTTGGTGACTGGCTTCCAAGAGCTGAGGGCAAAAGCTACAGATCTCTGAAAGTGGCCCAGACTAGGAAGCTACACAGTGTCCCTCCTCCCACATTCTACTGCTCAAAACAGGCCACAGGGCCAGCCCAGATTCAAGAGGAAAAGTAAACTCTAGATTCTACTTCTTGATTGAGGATTGGCAAGGTAGCATCACTAAAGAAGCTGTAGGATGAAAGTTATTGTTGTAACCTTCTTTGGAAACACAACCTGCCACAACGTGGGTGCGTGGTGCATGTCTGTGTGTGATGTTTGAAATACGTAGTCAGCAAAGCCCTTATGCGATGATGATATCTGAGCCAAGACCTGAAGGGGGAGGGATAAGGTCTTGGAAAGGGCTGGGATAAAAGTATTTTAGACCACGGTGTTTGTAAGTACAAAGAGGCTAATAGTGAGGACATGCCTGGCATGTTCAAGGGACAGCAAGGATGCCACTGTGACTGAAACAGATGGAATGAGAGGGTGGGAAAGAATACTTAGAGATGAGGTAGAAGACATCAGAGGGGCCAGACATTATAGGCCTTGGAGACAGCTATAAGAAGGGATGGATAAAAGTATAAATTATTGTGTTTCCTATTTATTAAAAAGAGGAAAAAAAGCTGTCTGTTACATCAGGCCCCTCCTATGTTCTGGTAATCAAAATAAGTAGTGTTTAGAGAGAACCCATCCCCCATTCCACCCAAAATCCCTTCCTGATGATTCTGTAAATAGCCCTGTTCATGGGCAACTCTATTCCCTCGCTCTAGGTATAGCTTCAGCAAAGAGAGGAGACACTGTTTTTTGACAAAAGTTTGCCTTTGGTACCCAAGCCCTGCTCTATATGAATGAATAATTCATTCATATGAATTAACATGTATGTATATATTCATCCACTTGCCATTTTAGATACTATACAACTTTACCAACTTCATTTCTCCTTTTAAGTTTTATATATAATGTAGCTGTTGACTTTAAATTTAAAAATAAAATGTTTCCATAAAGGGTGATGGCCCCTGCTACAAGGTGTCAGCCTTAGAACATGAACAACTTGTAGTTTTTAGGTACAAGTTCTGAACTAATTGTGTGGCATTTGGTTGCTTTTTTTACAGGGAAACTTTTGAAGGCTGAGTATATCCTGAGCAGTCTAATAAGCAACAATGGTGCAACAGGTAAGTGTCATTCATGTGTTCACAATCACTTTTTCCTCAGTCCCTCGCAGAGATATAAATTTAAGACCAATTTATTGATATGATGGTCAGATATAATAGGGAATCCCGGAACTACCTGGATCTGACTCTGCCTTTGATGAATGATGTAGTTTAATCAAGCAGCTTACTTCTATGTGTTGTGTTTCCTCTAATTTAAAAAAAAAAAAAGGCTTCAGATTCTGTCCTGCTTCATCATAGAGAACGTCAGCCAATGGGCAACAATGATTAAACCATGGTCCTCAAAAGGACTCAGAAGTAGCCTTAATTGTGATTGGGAATAAAAGGCTCTCAATTCTGAAGAAGACATTTATGGGCTTTATGTATTTAAATGGTTTGGATAATAAATTTGGTTGTTACATAAGAACTTCAATAAAAATTTATTTTGAAATGGATTTCTGTTCAACAGTTAACCATACATGCCAGGAAGCAATCCTTAATAGTCGGGGTAAAAAATAAGTTAGGTCTTTGGGTGGGTGTCTTGCTTGAATTTCTGGGCATTCAAGTCAACAAGTTTCCTAATAAGTTTAACACAACTTCCAGTAGACATTTAAGCTCAATGTGGTTGGATATAAAGTCCCAAGCTCCTTGAAGTTTGTGGATATTTTCAGTGGGGAGACAGTCTGGAATACAAATACTGACCGCTCATCCCTACTGTATGTAAACGTCCCATTGTCTACACCCAAAACACGCACACACACACACATATTAAAAGCCAGGAAGAAAATGAAGGCGGTAACGTGACAGAGAACAATGAGGGTGGATGTAATGAAGAGTCCACACGTGTGTTTTATATTTGGCCACTGACAGCTTTCAGGAGCTCCCGTTCCCCTTTTACCCCACATCTGGGCAATCTGATGAGAACACCTATGCATCCGCAAACTCTGGCCTGGCTTGCACAAACATTTACCCTGGCCCCACTCACCTACTACAATAAAAAACAAAATTGTTCACTCTTCCTTTTGTTCAAATCAAAAGGACAAGCTTGGGAGCCTGCCCTGCTTGGGGCATGGCAAAAAAAAACCCATGGATCCAAGTAATCAATATCTTCATACACCCTGGTGTGTGTGTGTGGAGGCATCAGTCTCAACATCCAACCCAATTTGGGATGGTTGGGGTTGGAGCCAAACACCAGACAGTGAGGGTAATAAAGTAGGTAAATTAATCTGGAAGGACTTTGAGATAATAGCATTGAAGCTTAGACCTGAAGAAGAAGTAGCTGGCCTCTCAAGGAGCTAGAGGAAAGAGAATCCCAGGCAGAAGGACCAGCAAGTGCAGAGCCCATGAAGCAGGAGAAACAACAAGGAAGCCAAAGTGAACAGAACACAGTTGACAAAGGAGAGTCCTGGAGACCAGGCAGGGTCAACTCCCAGAGAGCCTTGCAGCCTACAGCAAGGAGTTTGGACTTTATTCTAAATATAGGAAGAATTTGGCTCTCAGATCCCCATCACATGTGCTCACAAAGCCTTCTACCATAGTAGCATTATTGTAGCAAGCTGTTTCTTTAATAATTCAAGTCCCAAAATGCTTTTCTCTTTTTCCTTCTATTATTCAAGGTACCTGGCTGTACAGAAAAGAAAGTGACAAGGTCCTGGTGCAGTCTGTCTGTATACAGATCAGAGGGCAAATTCTGCAAAAGCTAGGTACAGTCACTGCTCTTAAGGCTCACCTACAAAGTCTTGTTACAATATATCACTGGGGAATTTTCTTCTTGTACCTGGTTAGAATGGTCAACTCCTGCTTCCCTTAGTTTCCTCTTCTAAAAGATAATGACACTTAAGAATATTAATAAAATTAGTTATTTTCTATTGAGTTTTGTTAGAAAAATTTATACATGTATATTGTGACCATGAACCATAGGGCTCACAGAATTATTTTTCGTACCTGACTCTCGATTCAGCAATATTTTACGTGTATATCAGATCCCCTAATTCACAACCCACCGTGACACCTTACCCATTCAGGCTTTGAGTCTATTAATGGAATTTTTAACCAGAAAAGTTTATAGAGACCTAACTATAATTTAAAATACAAATTAAAGTGTCTGGAAAATTTAACAGAGGATGGAAATTATTCTTATTGCAAATAATGGAGATAATGGAGAATAATGGAGATTCACTGTGTCACTGTGAAATGGAAAAGGTGTATATACTAACAAACAATTTGGAAAATAGATTGTTATGTCAAACTAACCCAGCCCTGAATTTTCCCAACAGGATCCAATAAATCTTCTTTCTGTATTAGTTTTCAGAAGTATTTTCTAACACAAGAACAAAGATACTAGCAGTTTCTCCCTTTCCCCCAACCCCTCTGTTTTTTTTCAGGGATGTGGTATGAAGCTGCAGAATTAATATGGGCCTCAATCGTAGGATATTTGACACTTCCTCAGCCAGATAAAAAGGTTGTCTAGTGTTTTTTTTTCCATTTGCTATGTTCATCTTTAGATGAATATCCTCTTACAGTATAATTCAGTTTATCATTTATCAATTTCATTTATCCTATTTTTATTTATTTTAAGTGAGCATAGAACCAAGTAATTCAGCAACTTCCTTCTGTATCTTGCTCTGTCCTTGCTCCCAGCTATATGCATTAGTAACTGTCTATGTGTATATTAAGTTTATTTACCCTTTCATCTATCAGTTATATATTTGCCCTTTACCTGATCCCATAGCAAAGTTGAAACTGTCAAGTGGCTTGCTTTTAAAGCGGTTATCAGGGTCTCATTTCCTGAGTTGAGGGGCAAAAGATTCAACTGATTGTTTATCTAGCAGCTTTAGTCAAGAATTTGTCAAGCATCATTTGCTTTTCTACTCAATGTTTTTGCTCTGTGTAATTCTATGGGAATATTCTCCTTAGTAACTAAAGTGTCCGGTTTTTCCATTTCTCTCAGCTGTCAACAGGACTGCTACTTACAGTCCTTTCAGAACATGGATAAAATGTGATGTAAGCGCTCTTTTGGGGGGGGGGGGCAATTATTCAGGCCTGCAAGCAGTTACATTACACGTCAGTGCTGCTAGTCCAGTGAAACCTAACCAAGAAGTAGCCACGTTTCCATCAGGTCTGTGGACCCCTGGACGTGATGATCTTTCAAAGCTTGTGGTGACGGATTTAAAAGTGTCTCTAGTGTTGTCGTCATCATCATCAGACTAGGCGAATGGTTCCTGTGGAGGAATAATCACTGCCACGAGATGAGAACAATAATCACGCATGAATTACCATGTTGTGTTTTCTTTCTGTTTTTCCCTTACAGGGTATTGCCACATCACTGGGTATACTGGCCGATATCTTCATTTCCATGAGCAAGAAAGATTATGAAATATTTAAAAACAATCCAAAAATTAGCTTGGTAATTATCATTTGTCCAAAACGTGCTACAGAGTGGCATCACCTAAAACTGTCAATATCACGTCATTGTTGGTTGGTTGGTTAATTCTTCTCTTTCTCTCTCCAGGAGTCAGGGGGCAGAATGCCTCGCCTTCTAGAACAGTGTGAACAGTCCTGGGGATGCCACCAACTCGGGGCTTTATCACTCCACCACCTAACACAATATCAGGCACACAGAGGGTACTAAAAAGAGACTAGTGAATGAATGAATGAATATCATCAGAACGCTCAATGCGTTGACTTTTACTTATTTCCTTTCAAATTATCAGAAAATTTAGTTTTCAAACTTGGGCCATCTCAATAATAAAGTGAAAGGGTGATAATTAAAAATTTTTAATCATCTGATCAAATCAGAGCACCAGTCACTTGTTCTAAACTCTTCTCTTTAGTAACAATGATTACTACTTGTTGGTTAGAGTGAGAGATATTTGTTACCATTTCCAAGGAAGGAATGTCACTGCACGGGTGGTAGCAAGGAGCATAATCTTGCCTGCCTCCAAGAACAGTTGTCCTGAGGTCCCAACCCCCTCCACGGTTTGCAGGTGTCAGGGTCACAAACAAAAACATGATTCACACAGGCACTGGATGGAAAACCTTGACTCACATAGAGCAGAGACAGAGCAAGGCCAGCTTCACTAGTGGACATCAGTACCCCATGTCAAGCTGCCTCAATCTGCAGCCAACAGAGGGAGATGCTCCACGTGCGCCCATCTTGTGTTTGTGCCGTAGTGGAATGACGTCTCTCCCTCTCCACCAGGAACAGATGTAGTAGCAGGGGTGGGCCAGATGCCATAAAACACACAGAATTTAGCGTCAGGCTGTCTCCAGGGAATGCTTATATGTGCTCGGGACAAAAGGGGAAAGAATGCACCGACAGACCACTATCTGCTAGGCGATATGTTTTACATGAAGGGACTCAGCCCACATTTATCATCCCCTCCTAGGAGTCAGGCTAGCGTAGTCCGTAACAGGGTTTATTTGTGGGTCACAGGGAAAGGCAGCATATTGTGCTTGGACAGTCCCCTACCACACTAATATTTATATCTTGCTTTACAATTTTAAAAGTGTGTATTTATATATATATATAATCCACATAAAACTCTGTGAGGGGGTAGAGCAGAATGTATCATTCTCATCCTAGAGATAAACAAACTGAGGTCCAGAGAAACTAAATAACCTCTGCAGCTTGCTTAACCAGTAAAAGGCAGATCCCAGATGTTCTGACCAGTCCAGAAAATTGCCAGGGACATTGCATTATGCTGAGGGATCTCTGCTGTGAATTCACTGACCTGAAAATAAGGTTTTCACTGTTATCATCTATATTGCTATTTTTATTAAACACCCAAAGCAAGAGTAGTAATTGCACTTGAAACTAAGATAGTATAAGAACACATACACCTTGCTGCTAATAATCCAAATCTTATTAATTTCTTGCTTTTGCAGTCAGACCAACACACGCAAAAAAGAGTTACATCCCTCGCTCAGTGAAGTCATCCCTGATGACTGTTTAAAATTGCCAACTTCCTTCCTATTCTGCACCTCAATGACCCCTCCCCTGATTTATTTTTCTCTGGAACCCTGATCGCCAACACATATAATGTACATTTGACTTATTTTGTTTATTGATTGATCTCATCGCCCCACCAGAAAGTAAGTTCATGCGAGCTCAGTTCCCTGTTTCCCTGTGTCTAGAACAGTGCCTTGCACATAGAGGCATTCAATACATATTTCTAAAATGAATAAATGTCTTCTTATTGCTGTGAAATCAGGAATTAAGGGACTCTTTGCCCAGAACAACATAGAAATCATCAAATCTGGCTGTAAAATGTGCCGAGTTCCAGAGACCAAAGCAGCTACCATCATCCTCCAAAGCAACTCCTCTCGATGATTTTACACAGGCAGGGGTTGCGAATTTTTGCACATATTAAGCCCTTTCTGATGTGTGTGTGCATGGGTGTGTATGTGCTGTTTGTGCTGGGGAAGGTAGGAGTTGGCAACACCTGGGCTCTTTAGACCTTCTTGAGCTCCTTTGGCACTGCGTCCTGAAATCAACGTGAGGAGGAGCGGGGCGTCCATCAGATTTTGCTTTTGCCTTGAAAAGCACAGGGATTGTGTAGGCCGTCTTTTACTAATGGATAAATAATTATCGGTGCCCCACTCGGCCTCTTTCCTTCTTGCAGGGCCTCCTGAAGGAGTTTGACCACCATTTGCTGTCAGCCGCAGAAGCCTGCAAGCTGGCAGCTGCCTTCACCCCCTACACGCCCCTCTTCGTGCTCACCGCTGCGGTAAGCCCCGCACAGCCCCGCGGCTCTCCTTGGGGTGGTCTCGGACGAAGCCAGTGCGAGGAAGAGCTCCAACCTGATGAACCCGGCTTCCTGCCACATCGTCAGTAACTGTGTTAAGAATCCATGTATGGCGAGGGTTTTACCAGGGTGGCAGCTTCCTAGTGGAAGTTATGTCAATTCAGCCGGAGGAATGGAACGTGGTTTCCTCTACAGCAATAGTCCCCAAGCTTGGCTGCACTTCAGAACCGTCCAAGGAGTCTTTTCAAAATATGTGTTCCTGGGTTGTCACTAGATCAACTAAATGCAAATGTCCGGCATCGGTAATCAGAAGTCTGTAATTTTGAAATACTTCCCAGATGATACAGTTGCACAGACAGGTTTGGAAACAAATGGTTATTATTACAATGATGGTCTGTTGAAATAGAACAACCTTATTTCCATAGAGAAAGGTACATGTTGATGTCCCAGGGCATGGCAGCCACTGTGTTTGCTAAACCCACCACCACCACCACCAAATTTAGCATCTTTAATTGTAAAGTATCAGGGAGACAGTAAAAAAAGCTAATTTCTCCTCATGCCAGCCAATCACACACATCACAGTTCCTTCTCCTGATACACCAAACGACCTCAGGTTCTTAATTCAGTGTTGGATAGTGCATTTCATCAGAATATCCGTGGCACCTGCTTATTTCCCTTTATATTTCTAATGGCTGTCCTCCAGGAATGAGAGGTTTTCCTCCTTCACCTCCAGTTTCCAATTCAGTGTCTGATTTTGTGTTTTCTGTTTTCCTCAGAATATCCGTGGCACCTGTTTACTATCTTATACAAGTTCTAATGACTGTCCTCCAGGAATGAAAAATTCATATCTATGTGATGCCAAAGAGGCCTTTGAAATTGGCCTCCTCACTAAGAGAGATGATAAACCAATTACTGGAAAACAGGAACTTCATAGTTTTGTCAAAGCTGCTTTCTGTCTCACGACAGTACACCGAAGACTCCACGGAGAGACCAAGATGGTCCATGCGGCAAGTCAGCTCTGTAGTGAAGCTATGGGAAAGCTGTATACTTTTAGTACTTCATCTGACAGTCAGGTCAGAGAAACTCTGTCTCAGGAAATCATGTCTGTTATCACCCAAGTGAAGGATCATTTACAAGTTCAAAGCTTCTCAAACATAGATGGCAGGTCTTATGTTCCAGAAAGTTTCAAGTGCTGGTTGGATAAACCCATCTTGCATGGGCAAGTGGATTTCCAAAAATTCCTTGAAACCTATTCACAGCACCATACTTCAGTGTGTGAAGTATTTGAAAGCATCTGTAGAAACAGCAAAAACAAACGGAATAACAAAACAATAGAAGTCTGTGTCACTGCTCTAAAAACAGAAACAAAAAACATAGACACTGTGTGTACTACTGAAGACAAACAATGTGTTCAAAAAGCCGTGGGAATATCTCCCTCCCAAATGGCCAAGAATGGTCGGGAGACACTTAGGAAAGTCAGAGGGAGAAACTGGACCCATTCTGATGCATTTCGAATCTCAGTGGATCAAGATATGGAGAGTGAGACTGAGTCACCAGACCCTAGCAGTGGTGAGGGAGCTGTTTTGAACAAGTCTCTGAACCACAGCCAGAGTTCCAGTTCTTGGAGCAAGTTTTCAGGGTTTAGTTCTTCTGCAAGTTGGGAGGAAGTGAGTTATTCCATTGATGATAGGTCAGCCAGAAAAGAGCCTAACAAAGAATATCTTGTGGACACTCAGTGTTCCACTGCCCTGTCTGATGAGCTGGAAAACAATGGGGAAAGAAGCATTGTCCAGTCATTGTCTTCAGAGCTTCATGGTCTCTCTCCCCAGGTATCTAACGATCACAATTTGGGATCTTCTCAAAGTCAGCTATATAAATACAAGCCCTTGGCAACTTTCACTTCTCATAATACAGCAGACACTTTCTTGGCTTCTAGTGTAGGATTGCTAGAAGTCACTCCAGAGGGCATTCAGGAAGTTAGAAATTTGGGACCCAGAAGTACTTCCACTCATGCCAAACCCGCATGTGATTCTGCTTCTTGGTCTTCTTCTGAAGCCTTTGAAGTAATTGATGTGTTTTCAGAAACCACCTTCAACGCCAAAGACAGTAGTGGGGAAGAGAAGGGAGAGGAAATGGATAAAAGAGGCTCAGCCCCGACATTTAAAGATAACCCTTCTTGGGTTGACCCAGAAGGAGAAACAGCAGAAGGCACAGAGGATGTGCCCTTAAATGCCCCTAGAGTTGTGGGTGATTCTCTGGGTAATGTTTCCATGACAACAGATAACTCTTTTACTCCACACTGGCTTGGTCAAAATTCTGACTTAGGTAGAGGTGGTGACTCAGTGGAAAATACAGGCATCACCCCCGATACTCCTTCAATGGAAGAGGTTAGCCAAATGCCCAACCACACAGATGTTCACACCACAAATCAACGTGGCTCTCTTAGACTGTGTGTTCCAAGGCAACCATCTAGTCAAGGGGCTGAGGCTTCCAATTCCTCTACAAGCAATAACGCTCCTTTTCCTGTCCTCAGCGAGGATTGTACTACCACAGACGAAAGAAATGAACCTGGAAACCTGCTGAACTACAGCCAGAACTCCACTTCATCTCTGGCCTGGTTTAAATCACCATTTTCCAGTGGTTCTTCTGAGAGGGAAAACCCATGGTCCTTTCTGAATTCCAGTGGAAGTTCTTTTGTTTCATTGTCAGGAAAGACGAGGCAAGAGATTCTTGAGGCTCGCACCCTGGAGCCTGATGACTTTGAAAAGCTCTTGGCGGGAGTAGAGCATGAATGGCTGTTTCAGAGACTGGAGAATACAGGTGTCTTTAAGCCCAGTCAACTTCACCGAGCATGCAGTAAGCACAACCTTTTCAGTGGGTGTGACCTCAGGAAGCATCTATGTTTGGTGCTTTTTGAAGACCTTATGAGGCCCACTGAGAGCTCATGAAAGACATAGATCTCTCACATACTTTGTTCCATACCGTGGAAAGTATACTTCAGGGACACTCCATCACTCTGTGTGTTGGGCACTAATGGCTACAAAGAATAGAGACTAGCTCTGACTTCCTCATGTAATGGGGGTTTGTTATACAGACACATATAAAACGTGTTTGATTCTCATCACCTTTGATTCTCATTACCACCCAACTGATTTCTCTCCATTTTTCTCCATTCGAACTCCAGGGGGGGACAGAGTTTGATTTAGCTAAATGTCATTCATCTATTAGACAGAGATTTTCACACCTACCCCCTGAAAAGATTTCTTTCCAGTCAATGGATTGGTCAGGTGCTCCCTGCTGTCTAAATCAGTGGTTACTTCCTACTTAAGGAACCGAAGTCACTTGTCATAGCAGGAAGACTAGGCAGGGACAACAGCACAATCAGTGTGTCTAATATAGCATAAAAGTAGTGGAAAAGCTGGGAAGAAGATAGAAGGGTCTCCTCTTAACACAGATGATCACATTGTAATATCCTCCCAAGTTACAGAAGAATTATTTGAATGAGAAAAAAAAAACTATTGCAAAGTGCATTTGAGAAGAAACAAGCTGTGAGGATTGCTAAGCACTGATACTAAAGCGGTAGTTCTCAACCTTGGTACCACATGATCCCCTGGGGAGCTTTTAAAACTACCAATGCCTCACCCTCAGTTTCTTATCTAATGGGTCTGTATGTGCATCTGGGTAATATATTTTTTAAGAGCTCCCCAGTGATTCCATATAAAACCAAGTTTGGGAACTTATGCTTCAAAGTGTGCCAAAATGTTTTGCTTTGACTTGAGGCCAGACTAAAATACAGATCAGTTTGTTACCAAAAGAGGCAAAACTTTCAAGGTATTGAAATTCCCTACTTACTTTGAGGTTCTAAAATTTCAGAATCACACACATTAGAATTAGGTAACTACTTTATTACTATGTTCATGTGCCAGTTTATGGAGAAAAAGCCACATTGGGGGAAGCAAAACCCAGAATGGCAAAAATCAGAACAAGTTATACATTTCCGTTCTTCCCTCAGTTCACTGACGTGTGTGTGCAGGCAGCTCCCCTTCCATTCCCATCTCCAGCCTCTCTGATGGAGTCATCCAACCCTGGTCACTATCTCCCCTTTCCTCGTTACTCGGTTATCTCCCTTTCCCCCACTCCAATCCTATGGGTTTGCCTTATGTGAAATATTTTCTCTCCTGAATCTCACGTTCATTCATCCATTGTCACAACTTAGAAACAAGAGTTTTTATTCACATAATTTTAGCATGGCTACCAAAATGTTGCATCTTTTTCTTTAGAGTTCATGTTTGTCTTTGAGCTCAAAGAAATGCTAGGACTGTTCTTCCTTTCTTTAAGGTGAAGGCTGCCCTTCCTTTTTCTTCTTATCTTTTCCTTTTTCAGTTGAGTTTGCATCTTTTTATAGTATTTTCTAAGGTAATTCCTAGATTTTCACTACTTAAACAATTAAAAGAAAACCAGGCACATTTTACTATATAATGTAGGCTTCCTGGAGTAGCTAGAAGGCCCTCAGGTAAAATTTCGTTCCCTTCAATCTATGTAGCGTAGAACAGACAGTTTTATCCTCTATTATGTGGTCTTCACAGATAATCAGAAGATGTAAGCACAAATCACTTACCCCAAGAAGGTCCCTTGGGTTTTGCTATTAAAAAAACACTTTATAGTTTACTACTGCCATAGAGAAGCACTTGTCTAGTCTTATTTCCTTGCCATCACAAACAAGAGATTTTGTAAATTAAAAGCTGTTTTTATTGTAGTTTGTAAAGTTTTGTCTTTATATTGTACTTTTACTCTTTAGTCGTAATGATAGAAAAGGCTGAAATTTGAGAAAATGGACAGAGAAACTGAAGATCTCAGATAAGTTCGATCAGGACCTGGTCCTTTCAACTTTACTCATGAAGTGTATCATCTTTTTGAAAATAAAAACCGTTTTCATCTTATCTTTTTTTCAGATGCCCTTTTGTTAAAATATTCCAAGAAATCTGAATTGTGGACAGCCCAGGAAACTGCAGTATATTTTGGAGATTACCTTAAAGTGAAGAAGAAAGGCAGACAAAGAAATGCTTTTTGGGTTCATCATCTTCATCAGGAAGAAACTCTGGGGAGGTATCGCTTTACAACACCTATTTCAATAATGTAAAATGGGCTAATTTTGCCCATCTATTAAATAATCTTATGTGAGTTTTTGAGAGGGCTGAAAAACAATTGGTCAAAATACATGTCTTCAGACTTCTGGTCCTCTCCCTTCTCCTCATTTATTAACTAATAAAATAGTTACAGTGTACTGAGGACTCATGTATGTCAGCCATTGTCCTGGATGCTTTATATACATTATCTCAGACATTTCAGGGACACTTATAAACCCCATTGTACAAATATGAAAATTGGAGTTTCTGGCCATCCATATAAAGGCCAGAGAGTCTTAAACACTCTCATTTAAAATGTTGACAAAAAGGCTAAACTATGAACACCACATTTATAAATTTAAAAAGGCAAAAAAA
The DNA here is from genome assembly GCA_004026745.1 of Myrmecophaga tridactyla. Lineage (NCBI taxonomy): Eukaryota > Metazoa > Chordata > Mammalia > Pilosa > Myrmecophagidae > Myrmecophaga > Myrmecophaga tridactyla. Next base: position 27,934 of record PVIY010021796.1, read on the forward strand.
AAGGTAGGAAAATCCTTGGAGGGGGGATTGAAGCACATCCAGGAGTATATGTGATTCCTGAGGCCTGCAGACACTCTCCCTAAAAGTCTGGGACAGAGGTGGGGTGAAGAAGCAGCTGGTGACAAAACCTACACATGAAAATGAATGAGGTTAAAGACTACTCGCATGCAACAAGGACTCAGAAATAGCTGCATACTTAAGGAAATGATTAACTTTAAAAATCCAACCCCATTGTGGCAAATAACTAGATAATTTTCTGTTTGGCCTTTGTTTCTAATGAAAATTTTTTTTTAAATTGCCTGAAAAATTATGTGACCCCAGGTCACCCTCTTTGGGTTTGAGGCCTAATTTTACACCATTTGTGTATTTTTAAAGATCTATAAGCCAAGATTTAAAAATTTTCCAAATCTAAATGTTAAAAAACAAATATAAAGAGAGTGAGAAAAAGAGTGAAAGAAATCAGGTGTCCCTTAAACAATAAATTTCTTGAACAAGTTCTTGATGATAATAATAAAAACAAAAATATCAATGCACTTACTATGTACCAGGTCCTGTTTCAAGTGATTTGTATGCTAAATTTATCACAAATTTTTTGTGAGGTCAATACTGTTATCCACATCTTACATATAAGGAAACTGAGGCACAGAGATATTAAGAAATTTACCCAAAGTCACACAGCTAAGTGGTAAAGCCAAAATCCATCACAGGAGGATAAGAGATGAAAAATATAAGAGAGAATAAGAGTAACATATGAGTAAAAGGGTCAACATACATTTGATTAGAAGATAATAAAGCAAATAGAAAAGCAATATTTTAATAACTTCTGATAATTTTTAAAAATTGTCAAAGACACCAATCTTCAAGTAAGGAATCAAAATAAATCTCATGTATGATAGAAAGGGAAAGAGGGAAGAAAGTAGAAGGAAGGAAAATAAGAAGGAAACACCAAGGCATGAACTCATTCTTTATAGTTGAGCTTCAGAACACTGAGGACAAAGAAACCATCTTAAAAGCAAAGAGAAAAGAAAGATGGCATACAAAGAAATGTCGATTAGAAGTTACAGCTGACATCTTATAGTAACAATAGATGCCAGGAGATGATGGAAGCCATAAACTCAGTGAAACTATCAGGTCAGAAAGCAAAATAAAGACATTTGCAGATTAAAGAAAATCCAGAGTAAAGAAAAATGATCCCCCCCAAAATGGTTTATAATGCAAGAAGGAATGGGCATCCTCTTCCAGACTGATGCTACTGCACCAATAACTTGAGTTCCTTTGGCAGGATAGCCAGCAAAAACCCATATAATTTGCTCTCTGCTCTCTTTGGTGCACAACTCTAGCCTCAGTCACCAAAAGAAAAGTTCTGAATAAGGTTAAAACTTCTGAAGGCTCAGGGGTCTCCCAATAGCAGAATTCCCTGAAGGACTGACAGAATAGCCCTGTTATGACAATCGCAGGTTGCTCTGTGTTGCCTTGTGGGTGCCTCCCCTGCAGCCTCCACAGTCACATTTCTTTCTGATCCTCAGGAGTCTGAATGGCCAGAAGTGAAGCCTCCTTGGTTTCTGTTATCATAATGGATTCAGAAATCTCTAGAGAGGATATACTATCACCCAGATAATTCCCTTTGATTTTTGGAGGTCACTCAGGCACATATGAAATTATTAGTGAATTTACACAAGTTTACTGCAAATATAAACTACAATGGAGTTTAGTACTTACTTTTCCATTCCTGTAAAACTTAATCATTCAGTCTTGTATCTTCTCTCTTCAACGATGCTATAAGCCCTTGTTTCAGTTTGCTTCTGGAATCCAAAAGCCAGAATCCAACACACCAGAGATAGATTGGCTTTTAATAGGGGATTTATTTAGTTACAAATTTATAGTTCTTCAAGGGAAAGGCCGCTAGCTTTCATCTGAATTTCTCTGTCAATGGGAAGGCACACAGTTACGTCTACTGGCTTTCTCTCCTGGCTTCGGGATCCCAATGGCTTTTCCCAGGCCCATTCCTTTCTGCATCTCCAAACATCTGGGCTGAGCTGTGAATGCTGAGATGAGTTATTCTGAGCTGCTGAACTCTCTTCTGACCTCTTTCTTTTATGCCTCCAGCTAATCAAATTAAACCTCACTCATTGTGGAAGGCACTTGCAAATGTCATCAGCCATAGATGCATTTCACATACTGATGATTTAAGTCCAACAGAACAACAGGACATCATCACCTGGTCAAGCTGACACCTGAACCTAACTATCACAGCCCCCAAAGGTTACAAATTGTGTCTCTCAGAATTTCTTTAAAAGACACTAAGGGCTAGCACAGTGTTGTGCATGTAATGGGTATTGAATAAAAATAAGTATTTGTAGGGATGAATTAATAAAAGAAAGGGATAGATGAAGGCCCCAAACTGGTGAGGACCATACTGCAAATAACAAAAGATCTGAATTGAAAATCCACCCACTTTCCAGGACACCATGCTAATTCCCTTGATTTACCAAAGAAGTCTGTAAATTGCTACATTAAGTAGAGACTTCCCTTTATATTCACCATTATTCTGGGTCAGCTAGCATGAACTGTGTTCTGATGTTTGGGTGGCTTTACAATATTATTTGAACTATGACAAGTCAAAATAATTGATATTGACTGTCTAAAGCAGCGAACAAGTAACATCTTTCTTTGATATCTCTTTTATTCTTTAGTAAATAAGATCACTTCTACATCTCTTTGTGTGGTTTTTCTCCATTCATAGATATATTGGAAAAGAATACAAGGAGGAGAAGGGGCTCTGGAACCACTTCACTGATGTAGAGCGGCAGATGACTGCACAGTACTACGTGACAGAATTTAACAAGAGACTTTACGATCAAAAGATTCCAACACAGATATTCTACATCCCATCCACAATATTACTGGTAAGATTAAGGAAAGCAATGGTCTGGTTAAACAGGCCTATAACTATATATTAGGTTGGATTTCTATTACCAACCTGTCCACCACCACTGGACTTGCGGTAAAATTTGATAAACTCAGTCAACTGGCTTCCTCATCTACCTTGTCTGCTTCATCTACTTAGACATCTATGCAAAAAAGTAGGATGTTCTGCCTCCCTGAGTCCAGCTTTTGGATATTCCAAGTCATACTTGAATATCTGTTGATCCTGGTATCTGGTCCCACGTGGTCAAGTTAACATTTTAAGTATCCTTTTCCTTTTGTATTATATGTTGAAAGACAAGGGACCTAAAAGATTATAACTAATAGAAACTGTGCCCTCAGTATGATATGTGAATCCCCTGTTTTACATATGCTGGCCCCACCCCTTGCAACCAAGTGATTACCAAGCCTTTGTTTAAACTCTTTTAATAAGAAAAATACCATTACCCTTTCTCTTTCAAGTAATTCTAATTGTTATGAAGTTCTTAGCTTGGCCCAAATCTGTCTTCCTCTAATCTTATCCATGGGACTAGAGGAATCATTGAGACCAATTTATCTTCCCTAAGATAGCCCTTTAAATATATGAAGGCACCCATCCCCACAGTTTTCTCTTCTTTGGAGTAAGATTATCCTGTTCCTTAAATATGTTGGATCCTTAGCGTATTTGTACCTTCAATGATTCTCACATTGGCCAGATACATTTTTGGACCCATCTTTTATTACCCATAATAATAATAATAGCTAGTATCCATTTTTCACTTTCTTTATGTCAGGCACTGTGCCAGGCATTTTACAAACATCAATTCTAACCTTCAAAATAACTTCACAAAGTAGATCAGATGACACAGAAATGCTTGAACAGGAATTCCAAAGCACAAAGTCCTAATACATGATCTCCATACGTGCCCTGGCAGGCTAGCCACCTAGGTAGATCGCTTCATGGCCTAATTTTTTTTAAGTATTTTTATTGAGAAATAGCCACATATGTATTGTCCAACTATATTATACAACCAGTGGCTCACAATATCATCATGTAGTTTTGTATTCAACACCATGATCATTTTTAGAACATTTCATCACTCCAGAAAAAGAAATAAAAAGAAAATTAATGAACTCATACTCCCATACTCAACCCCTCACTCTCATTGACCCACATTATTTCAATCTACCCAATTTTTACCCTTTATCTCCCCCAATTACTTATTTATTTTATTTATTTTTAAACTTTTTTATTGTATGGTATAACATATATACAACGCAAAGAAATAAAAAAGCAATAGTTTTCAAAGCTCTCTTCAACAAGTAGTTACAGAACAGATTCCAGAGTTTGTCCTGGGCTACTATATGATCCTCTCAGATTTTTCCTTCTAGCTGCTCCAGAATATAGGAGGCTAGAAGGCTTAAATATTTTTTATCATCTCAATCGAGTTTTATTGCTTTTCCTTGTATGTATGTTATTTTTCACAAAAAAGGATAAAAGTTCAAAGCATAGCACCACAATTAGTAGTAAAACATATTTCAGAGTTTGACATGGGTTACAATTCCATAATTTCAGGTTTTTACTTCTAGCTGCTCTAAAATACTGGAGACTAAAAGAGATATTAATTGAATGATTCAGCATTCATATTCATTTGTTAAATCCTATCTTCATTGTATAATTCCACCATCATCTTTGATCTTTCCATCCCTCTCTTTAGGGGTGTTTGGGTGATGGCCATTCTAAATTTTTCATATTGGAAGGGTTAGTCACTAATATGGAGTAGGAAGATGGAACCATCTGATGTTCTGGAGAGGCTGGACTAGGTTTCAGGATTTATCTGAAGCAAGGACACATTTGGAGGTTAATGTAGGTTTCTGGAAAGTTATTCTAGAGCATGGAACCCTTGTGGAATCTTATATATTGCCCTAGGTATCCTTTAGGATTGGCTGGAATGGTCCTGGTTGGGGGTGTGGCAGGTTATGATAGGTAGCAAGGTCTAAAAGCTTGCATAAGAGCAACCTCCAGAGTAGCCTCTCGACTATATTTGAACTCTCTCTCTGCCACTGATACTTTATTAGTTACACTTCTTTTCCCCCTTTTGGTCAGGTTGAAATTGTTCATCCCATGGTGCCAGGGCTGAATTCATCCCTGGAATCATCTCTCACGTCGCCAGGCAGACTTTTACCCCTGGATGTCATGTCCCACGTAGTGGGGAGGGCAATGATTTCACTTGCAGAGTTGGGCTTAGAGAGAGTGAGACCACATCTGAGCAAAGAGATTCTCCAGAAGTAACTCTTAGGCATGATTATAGGTAGTCTAGGCTTCTCCACTACCTATATAACCTTCACATGAGTAAGCCTCAGGACCCCTAAAGTTTGACATGGTATCAGGGCATTCCCTGATGGTAAGGTTTAATAGTTTCATGTTCTTTCTCCCATCCCTCAAGGAACTTTGCCTATACTTTTTGATTATCGCTTAATATACTCTAGGATGTATCCAGGTATTACAATAATGTATGCAGGATTAAAAGGACCGCTTTCTTATTCTGGGCTCCCTGTGTTTTAGTTGTTCAGATGAGCTATACTGATAGGTTGGGTTAGATTATGTGCTGCAGAAAATTTCAGTTACAGACCAAATAAACCTTTCTTCCTTTGGTCTCAAAGAGTATGTGTGGTTCTAAAAAATAGACAGTGTCTTCCTTACCCCTGTGTTCTGAACTACTTTAACTTCAACCTAATTGGGTTCATTCTTATCTTTAAATATCATATATTAGAGAGATATATATCTCTCTATATATATAACAGTCTCTCAAAATCCAGAAATAATAATCACCACTCCAGACTTAATGTGTCTGCTCTAAAAGCTTTCAATTTAGGCCCATGTCTTCTCACAAGCATTTTCTTAAAGATTTTGTTCCTGGCTTATTTTGCTTTACCAAATGTCCCACATGTTCATTCACAACAGTGCATGCCTCATGACTTTGTTCCTTTTTGTAGCAGAACAATCTTCGTTCATAAGTATATACCATCGTTCACCAATCTACTTCTCAGTCAGTGCGTCCTTCAGCCACCTGCATTCATCAGGCATCATGTATAGTGCATGGCCTAATTTTTAAGCAAGCATGTAAATAAAGGAATAAGAATAATTTTCGACAATATCATATGCACATACAATGTTAAATGCTTTACATTAATTCTCTCATATAATCTTTTTAACAATAGAATGAAACAGTTATTGTTTTACCTATTCTAACAGTTGATGAAACCAAAGTCTAGAGAAGTTGCAAAGCTCCTAAGTGGCAGGACTTAGGTTTAAATTAAAGCCTGTGGCCTTCACCATTATGCTATATTGCCTTTCCATTTCTATTTTTCAGATTTTAGAAGGCAAGACAATAAAGGGGTGCATCAGCGTGGAACCTTACATACTGGGAGAATTTGTAAAATTATCAAATAACACAAAAGTGGTGAAAGCAGAATACAAAGCCACAGAATATGGGTTGGCTTATGGCCATTTTTCTTATGAGTTCTCCAAACATAGAGATGTTGTAGTCGATTTACAAGGTATGTGAAACTGGGAATTATTTTTTATTTTTAGTATTATTTATGTGTTAATGTGAGCTTATGTAACCAGCTCTACCTATCCCTTCTTAGTAGATTGTTTCAGTGCCTAACTTAATCGATTTTACTATATGTAGCAAATTATGCCTGAAAAAAATGTCTAAAGCTTCCGTAAGCCTCTAAGGTGCCAAGCAATGACTGAAAGGATCTGGTTTATATTCCTTTGTCTCAGTTCCAGAGTAAAATCCATAGCAGCTTTTTTTTTTTCATTTCACTTAAGTGGGTTTCTGTGATGTAAATTTCTTGTTGTTGCGTTTTTTTTTTTCATGTGGAAATAACTTATTTGACCCCTTCCTTTCCTCCAGTCTATTACCCCTATTGCAGGTGTGATGTTGGGTTTCATCAATGGAAATGGGGTCATTATGGAAAAGAAAACCATGTATGCTGAAATCCAATGTATCTTAAAATCTACATTAGTCTTTTGGCTTTGTTTTCAGTGTGCCTGGTCATTTTATTATCAGAATTTTTATTAACCAATAGTCTACACTTAACTGATAAATGAGATTTATTATAGTTATTTCTAATAATAACTCCCTGGCCACTCCCGAGGCGTTCTCTATATTCCCCTCTCCATAGCATTTATCATTGTCTTTCATATTATAGATTTTCCTTATTTATCTTGTTTATTGACCTGTTCCCCTCACAAGAATATTTGGCTTCATGAGCATAAGGATTTTTTACTGATTTGTTCAGTGCTGTGTCCCAGTGCCTACAGCAGTGATTTGAACAGTATGTGCACTGAATGAATATTTGTTTAATGAATCAATGAATATATGTATTAGTGAGTAGGGCATAAAGAAATTTCAGCATCATGAAGGAAATATTAAATATTATGATTGTAATAATTATACTTAGTGCATTTTATTGCTAAGTCCTTAAAGATAAATTATTTAGATATGTCACATTTGACAAATGTAATCGTCCAATATTCAATCCTTCTTAAACCAATAATTGGAATTGCAACACCAAATCTCTCAGCAGAAATTTATTAAACATAAACCACAAGATGACCAAGTTTTTAAAATGTCTTTTAAAACATCTATTTTCTGAAATACTTTACTGACATTAACAGGGCATTTAATACTCAGATGCATTCATTTCTCTTTTAGGTTGGGTGACTGGTAATGGAAAAGGGCTCATCTACCTCACAGATCCCCAGATTCACTCTGTGGATCAGAAAAATGTCGGTACCAATTTTGGAAAGAGAGGAATTTCTTATTTCTTTAATAACCAGCATGTGGAATGTAATGAAATATGTCACCGTCTTTCTTTGTCTAGACCTTCAATAGAAAAACTGATGTGACAGGCCTCAATGCTACTCTGCAATATCAAGTTCTCCTCTCCTGCAGGCAGGCAGAGTATGGCATGGCCTGGTCCATTCGGTTTGAGTGGAGCTGCCTGACTAGTGGTGGTCAGTGACTGGTCGGAGGAATTGATGAGTGTTCTTTCAGGCCCATTTTAACTGCTGGTGCAAGACCTGCAGTCTGTTCCCCTCTGCCACAATTACTAGGAATCTTCTGGTGGTAGCTCCTCACTAGCCTAACTCCTGTACAGAGAGCAACATGGAAAAGAGACCCAACTAACATCCAGTGGACACGAAACATAACTGAGAAATAAACTGTTGCTGTTTAACTAAAAAAATAAACTGGAGCTTTTTGTCACTATCTATCAAGACCATTACTGTTGGTCTTTTTCTTAATGATTTAGGTGAATTTTATATATTAAAACATCCAGACCTTTTGTTTGTGATATTAATTGCAAATTTTAGTCAGTCTGTGTTTTTACTTTGCGTATGAAACTTTTTCCATGTAAAAATAAAAAAAATATATATATATAGTTTAATTTGTCAGTCTTCATTTTATAGCTTCTTTGGTATGTGTCATTATTAAGATCTTCCCTACTTTGAGTCTTATCTTTTCAAGTCTCCATATTTTCTTCTAGTAGATTTACATTTATGAAAGGTATGAGGGAAGAAATTTTATTTTATTTTCTAGATGACCACTGTGATGGTTTGGAGTTTAACGACTCCAGAAGAGCAGACTTTTAAAGCTGATCCATTTCTGTGCTGTGAACCTGCTATGGGTGGGACCTTTTATTAAGCTGTTTCAGTTGAGGCAGGCCCAGGTGGGTTTTAATCCTCTTACTAGAGTCCTTTATGAGAAGATGAAATACAGAGAAACATACACACAGAAGACAGAGAGAAAGACATAGAATCTGAGAAAGAAAGTCACAGAAACAGAGAGGAAGCCACCAAAGCCAGAAGCTGGAAGCAATAGAAATCCAGAAAAGAAGAGCGGGACCAGCGGACCCCGCCATGTGCTTTCCCATGTAACAGAGAGTTCTTGGATCACCAGTAGCCTGTCTTCAGGAAGCAGGTATGGTCTTGATGATGCCTAGATTTGGGCATCTTCATGGCTTTAGAACTGTAAGCTTGTACACTAATTAGTCCCCATTGCAAAAGCTAACCTATTTTGTAGTATCTGCATTTCAACAGCTTTAGCAAACTGAAACAGCTACTCAATTTTTGTCCTTACTATTTATTAAATTATTTTGCAACTGATTGCAACTACTTGTATAACTACTTATTATTCCTAATTTGTTCTATTGTTTTGTCTATTCATCAGTGTCATAATGTTTTAATTACTAGATATTTATAATATGTTCTAGTATTTGACATTGTTAGTCTTCCTTTGTTACACTTTTTTTTTCAACATACCTCAGCTTTTCTTGTTTTCTGCCTTATATTTACATATTAACTTTTAAATCAATTTTTGGGTTCAGCATCCACATTTAAATAATCTTGTTGTTATTATTATTTGGAACATTCTAAATTAATAAGTGAGAAATGATACCTCTATGTGGAGAGCTTTTCTTTTTAAACATATGTTTTATGTATTTCCATTTGTTCAATTTTTCAATTGCATCCCTCTGTACTAAAGTTTTCTTTATATAAATTTGGCATGTTTCTTTTAAAATTTGTTCTAAAGACAGAGCCAAACTTCATCAAAAGTGTGTGTTACAGAATGAACAAGCAAAACTCATGTATGTATGCACCAGCAATGAACAATTCAAAAAGGAAATCAAGAAAAAATTCCACTTACAACAGCATTTAAATAAATTAAATATCTAGGAACAAATTTGACCAAAGATATGAAATACTTGTTCACAGAAAACTACAAAATATTGCCAAAAGAAATTAAAGTCCTAAATAAACGTAAAGTCATCCTGTGTTCATGAATTGGAAGGCTTAATATTAAAATGTAGATACTACCTGTTTTCATTTACTAGACTGCTGAAAGCAGATACCATGAAATGCGTTGATTTTAAACACTGAGAATTTATTAGCTGACAGTTTCAGGGCTGAGAAAAATGTCCAAATCAAGGCATTATCAAGGCAATGCTTTCGTCTCGAAGACTGGCTGCCAGTGATACTTGACTGCTCTGCCACATGGCAAGTCATATGGCAGCATGTGCTTGCCCTTCCCCTTCTCTTCTGGGTTTTGTTACTTTCATGGCTTTCTTCCTCCCTGTATTCATTTCATTTCTAAAGGACTCCAGTAAGATGATTAAGCACCATCCTGGAATAGCACAATAATATCTGATTGTAGCACAATAATGTTAGAACACTGAATGAAGCTGTATGTGAGAATGATAGAGGAAGGAGGTCTGGGGGCACAAATGAAATCAAAAGAAAAGATAGATGATAAAGACTGAGATGGTACCATCTAGGAATGCCAGAGATGGATTGGCTTTTAATAAAAGGGGGTTTATTTTGATACTTCTTCAGAGGAACAGCAGCTAACTTTCAACTGAAGTTTTCTTCTGTGGAAAGGCACAGGGTAATCTCTGCTGGCCTTCTCTCCAGGCCTCTGTGTTCCAACAACTTTCCCTGGGGTGATTCCTTTCTGCATCTCCAAAGGCCTGGGCTGAGCTGCGAGTGCTGAGATGAGGTATGCTGAGCTGCTTGGGCTGTGCTACGATGAGCTCTCTTTTAAGCATCAGCCAATTAAATCAAACATCATTCATTGCAGCAGGCACACCTCCTAACCAACTGCAGATGTAATCAGCAACAGATGAGGTTCACATGCCATTGGCTCATGTCCACAGGAATATAACTAGGCACCTTCACCTGGCCAAGTTGACAACTGACTCTAACTACCACACCATGTTGAAAAGAACAAAATTGAAGGATGCACACTTCCCAATTTGAAAACCTATTACAGAGCTACAATAATCAAAACAGTATGGTACTGGCATGAAGACAGAAAAATAGACCAATAGAAAAGAATTGAGCATTCAGTAATAAACACACACATCTAGTAAGCTGCTAAATCTGCTTACCAGGAAAAGAACAGTTCCTTTAACAAGTGGTTCTGGGAAAAACTGTATATCCACAATGCAAAAGAAAAGGAAATGGATCCCTACCTCAACCATATACAAAAATTAACTCAAAATGGGGGCACAAGGGTAGTTCAGTGGTGGAATTCTCACTTGCTATATGGGAGACCTGGGCTCGATTCCTGGTCCATGCACTTCCCAAAAAACAAACAAACCATCACAAATTCAACAAATGGTGCTGCAATAACGGGATTCTCATATGGAACATAATGAAATGTGACCCTGCCATACAGCATACAAAAAAAAATTTAGCTCAAAATGGATCAACGGCTGGCTCATGCTCCCCCCACAGGCTCCCCAAGGCCCACCTGGTTGACTGAAGGTGGCCAGGTGCCGACTGCTGGACAGACAGGTGCAGGCAAGGATGGATGCATGGACACACCGAGTGCTGGCTGGTGCTCCAAGGCCTCCTCGGGATAACCAGAAAGCCACGCTCAGGTCCTGGAGGAATGAAGAGGGGTCCTACTGAACCCCTTACTATCTTTTCTGAGAGTGGTCAGAGAGTTCTTAAATGAAATTTTGATTTGGCTGCTCCCCTGACATACAGACCCTAAAAATACCTGCTTGTTTGGACTTAGAAGACAGCCTGGATAAATGATAAAAATTAAGAAAAACAGTTTGATTTTCTTATTTTCTAATTGGCAAATGCTTCTGGAATAATATTTGCCATGGTTTTGGATGATCTTCCAAACTTAGAAAGACATCTATACTTCTTTGGTCCTTCAACAGTGGAAGACTCAGAGGTGGATTTTGACTCTGAACTAAAAGATGATGACACAAAAAGCGATAGTGTTTTGGAGGATTCCACAATCTTTGTGACCTTTGAAGGAAGTATAGATGATCAGGACTTCAAATGGAAATTGGGCACAGTATTGGAGAATGTGCCCGACTTGTTACACTTGGAATCCAGCAAGTTAAAGGTGCAGAAGCTGGAGCCCTGGAACAGTGTGTGTGTGAGAGAGACATTCAACATCCCCTGGGAGCAGCAGGGTGGCTAAGGATCCTGGCTCAGAGCAACAACCAGCAGTTTTGGAATCTGGGGACTCTCCCCATTCTGATTGAAGGCCTTTTATTTTGCCATGTGCCATTCTGGACCAAAATTGTAAAATTATAGCATGATTTTCTATGTTGCTTGTTCTGTGCTCTGCTGTAATGTTTCAGAATGCCAGGTGTTCTAGTTTGCTAGCTGCTGGAATGCAACACACCAGAGATGGATTGGCTTTTAATAAAAGGGAATTTATTTTGTTGGTTCTTCAGAAGAAAGGCAGCAAACTTTCCCCTGAGGTTCTTTCTTACATGGAAGGCACAGGATGGTCTCTGCTGGTCTTCTCTCCAGGCCCCTGGGTTCCAACAACTTTCCCCGGGGTGATTCCTTTCTGCATCTCCAAAGGCCTGGGCTGAGCTGCAAGTGCTGAGATGAGGAATGCCAAGCTGCTTAGGCTGTGCTACGTTGTGTTCTCTCATTTAAGCACCAGCCAATTAAGTCAAACGTCACTCATTGCAGCAGACACGCCTCCTAGCCGACTGCAGATGTAATTAGCAACAAATGAGGTTCACGTACCATTGGCTTATGTCCGCAGCAACAAGACTAGGTGTGCTCACCTGGCCAAGTTGACAACTGAATCTAACTAACATACCTGGTGACTCACATAACGTATACTTCCCTTTGCAGCACCTTTGGATAAAGAGGAAATCAGGCTGTTACTGGGTTCTGATGCTCTTAAGCATCTAAATCATTCGGCTGATTTAGGCCATTTGTCTCTCAGATTTTGATTTTACTGGCACCTTGACTGGGAACTGATTTGTCTTTTTAAAAATATCTCATTTCAATTGCTTCCTTCCACCAAATAAGCCTTAGTACATTTTTCTTTATTCATCTAACAGAGATTAAGAGTCTCTATACCGTCCTCTTATTTAACCCCAATAATTTTTTCAAAATGAAAATAAGCTCTGCATACATTCACATACCCATATCCAGCTTAAAATCCTCATATTGTTTGCCATTGTTCACAGGGTAAAAACCATACTCCATACCATAACCTTAGGCCTTGTATGATCTGACCTCTAACCCTTCATCTTGCCTTATCATGTACAACTCTACTCCCTTATTGAGTTCCAGCCTTTCCAGCATTCTTTTGGTTTCTTGATCACACAATTCTTCTTTCTGCCACTGGGATCTTTGTATTGATGTCTTCTCTATATGGAATGCTTTCCCCTTTCCTCTAATTAACTTCTACTCAGTCTTAAAGTATCATCTTAAATCTTCTGGAGGATGTATTTTCTGAACCTTCAGGTTCAAAGTCAGAGTCCTTTGCTACACATGCCCCACAAAAGTGTGTTTCTTTCTCTCAGATCATTTATCACTCACCTTCGATAGAGCAATTATTTGATTATTGTTTTATTCCCCCTCATTAGACTGTAAGCTTCAGTAGGGCTGGGACCATGTCTGGTTTTGCTCACCTTGCGTGGCTAGCTTGCCTGGTACATGTGAGGCTCTTGGTAAACTTCTGTTGAATGAAAGGAAGGGGGGATGCACACGTATAATAACACCACTCTCCTCCAGCAGTTGGAATAGAAAGATAAATAAACCATGGTCCTTGCCTTTATGAACTCAAAAGGAGATCATGACCTTGTGAAAAATGTAAGTACAAAGTGTGGTAGTACAGAAAAAGAGTTCTATCTTTGGGGACCCAGAGAGCTGGGATTTACCTATTCCCCCCCCCCCATGTTGATGCAGAAAAGGTTATCAACCAGTGATTCTAGCCTTCCCTTTCACAGGTGGGCCAAGCCTTCCTGACCCTAGGTGTGCCAGTTTGAAAATATTACATACCCCAGAAAAGCCATGTTTTAATCTTGATCTAATCTTGTAGGGGCAGCCATTTCTTTTCATCTTGACTCAACACTGTAGGTTGAAACATTTTATTAGATTACCTCCAAGGAGATGTGGCATGCTAAATTGTGGGTGTGATCTTTGATTAGATGGAGATGTGACTCCACACATTCAAGGTAGGTCTTGATTAGTTTACTGGAATT
>PVIY010021797.1:0-41883 GCA_004026745.1 Myrmecophaga tridactyla
ATCCAGTTTAACAACCATTCTTAACTAAATCACATCAACCAGGGAGATGATCTCATTAGTTTCAAACATACAGCATTGAGTAGAGATTATTCTACCTTTATGAAATGGGATTTATATTAAAACATGACTTTTCTTAGGGGGCATACTTCCTTTCAAACCAGCACAAAGACCATATGTTACATTAGTACTTGGTACTAGATGTTTTAGTTTCCTGCTCTGCTGAGAGCAGATACCATGAAATGGGTTGGCTTAACAATGAGAATGTATTAGCTTACAGTTTTGAGGCTGAGAAAAATGTCCAAATCAAGGCATCATCAAGGTGATGCTTTCTTCCTGAGGACCGGCTGTTGGTGATCCTTGGCTCCTCTGCCACGTGGCAAGGCACATGGTGACATCTACTGGTCTCTCCCTTTCTCTTCTGGGTTTTTTGCTTTCAGCTTCTTGCTTCCGTGGCTTTCTTTTCTTCCCCTCTGTATTCATTCCATTTATAAAGGACTCCAGCAAGAAGATTAAGAACCAACCTGGGCCACACCTTAACTGAAGTCATCTCATCAAATGGTACAGTTTATAATAAGTTTACTCCCATGGGAATGGATTATCTTTAAGAATACAATTTTCTGAGATATATACAGTTCCAGACTAGCACACTAGACATGTTGGTTTCTGCAATTGAGATCATGGTTGTGAATTATGATGACCACAGAATTGTCTTACCTGAGCATGAACAGAAACTATTTCCACTATCAGACATCTATAGAACATGTCTTCTACCAACAAAAGAATATACATCCTTTTCAAATGCACATACAGCATTCTCTAGGAGAGCTCATATGTAAGTCATAAAACAATACAGTTAACAGGATTGAAATAATACAGAATATGTTCTGCAACTACAGTGTCATGAAATTAGAAATCGATAACAGATGTAGGGCATGCAACTAGGTGGTCGAACCTTGAAGGCAGTATGTTGAATGAAATATCAGAAACAAAAAAAACAAAGATTATCATGCCTCAACTCATATGGACTACTATAATATACAAACTCAGAGAATTGAAGTTGAGAGCATCAGTTATCAGGTTGGGGACTATTGTAAAGGTTCCGAGATTGTAAGATGTGACTTACAGCAGTCACATCTATTTAGAGTTGTAACTGTTATTTCTAAATTCTGAGATGCTGAGCTATTTGTGTATAGCCTGGTTGTTCCCTGGAACTTTGGGTATTTGTGTGGCACCTGAGACTCAGAGTTAGAGCTCTGAAGCTATAAAAGTCAGCATTGCCCCATATAGCAACTGTTACAAACTTTAAAAAGTGATCAGACTTCAACTAGAGATATAAATGAAGCTGATCTGGATAGAACTAAGGTAAGCAAGAATATAGAGTAAAGGATAATATGGTCTATAATTTAAAACTTCAACTTCTGTGTGAGAACAAAGGAAGAGATGTTTATTTGGTGTAAATTTATATTTTTGATAGCATACTACCTAATTTAACTTGTATGGTCAGTTTATTCAGACACTGTAATTACATGAAATCTTGAATAAGGAGTGAGATCTTTTTGGTTTGTGCAGGTTACTATGATGCTCCGATACATCCCAGAGTAATTTGGGCAGAGAATAAAAAAGTATTTGCTAATACCCAAGTTGCCACGTGGTTAATGAGCAACAATCGAGAAAAGAAAAAAAAAAGTATTTGCAATGTCCCCTTCGGGGAACAGGGGAGGAAGGAGGAAATATTAAACTTCCCCATCTGAAGAAGATATTTCTGCAAGCATTGGGGCAACCAATTTAATAAGCCAAGCCCTGTGAAACTTATTCCTGCAAAGGAGAAGCCAAGCCGACTTATAATTATGCCTAAGAGTCACCCCTGGAGAACCTCTTTTTTGCCTAAATGTGGCCACTCTGTCTAAGCCAACTCAGCAGGGTGAGTTGCGCTCACTCTGTGTGGGACGTGACTCCTGGGGCTGTAAATTTCCTTGGCAAAGTGGGACATGACTCTCAGGGATGAGCCGGGACCCAGCATCATGGGATTGAGAAAGTATTCTTGACTAAAAGGGGGAAGAGAGAAACGAGACAAAATTAAGTTTCAGTGGCTGAGAGATTTCAAGCAGAGTTGAAACGTTATCCTGGAGGTTATTCTTATGCATTATATAGATATCCCTTTTTAGTTGATGGTGTTTTGGAGTGGCTGAAGGGAAGTACCTGAAACTGTTGAATTATATTCCAGTAGCCTTAATTCTAGAAGATGATTGTATAGGTTTTTACAATGTGACTGTGTGATTGTGAAAACCTTGTGGCTGAGGTTCCCTTTATCCAAGTTAAGGACAGATGAGTAAAAAAATAAGGATTAAAAAAATAAATAAAAAATGGGAGGGGATGGGGTACAAAAAGTTAGGTAGATTGCAATACTAGTGGCCAATGAGAGGGAGGGGTAAGAGGTAATGGGATGTACAGACTGTTTATTTTTATTTCTTTTTCTGGAGTGATGCAAGTGTTCTAAAAATGATCATGGTGATGTATACACAACTATATGATGATATTGTGAGCCATTGATTGTATACTTTGGAGGGACTGTATGGTGTGTGAAGATATCTCAATAAAAATATTTTTTTAAAAAAGAAAATCAATAGCAGAAGGAAATCTGGGAAGTTCACAAACATGTGCAGATGAAACAATGCACTCCTAAATAACCAATGTGTTGAAGAAGAGAGAGGAACTGACTGATTCTTCAAGCATGAGCAGAGAAAACACTGCTCTCAGTGGGCAGCGGGGCAAAATTAAGGTGCTTTCTCGTTATACCACATGAATTTGAGTATTCATTTTCCTGTTTACATTTAAAATACCACAAATCAATAAGTAAAAAGGTAAGTTTTATATCCCTATATGAAACTAATCCACTTAGTAATTTTGTTCTATAACATAGAAAATATTTTTTAAAACCATCTACAAAGAGTTAACATAAGAACTTTTCATATAAGATATTTTGTTAAAATTCGCCATTCTTCCTCAAGTCTTTATAAATCTAAAGGATAAAAAACCTCAAAGTCTAGGTATTACGCTATGAATTATTCAAAGTCAATGGACAATAGTGGAATTATTAATTTTGGCATAATATATGCTTTATAACATGACTGCAACACTTTATATAATGAGTAAAATTTAGGGAAAAAACTCTTTATTATCTTGGTTTTTAGTTCAAATACATTCACATAAAAAGAAGGTATTCAAATAAAGTATGTTACTAGTGAAATAAGCAAAGGCAGAAAGACCTCTCAGAAAGCTGTGAGAAAAGTCAGAGGCCCGGCATAGGGCAGTATCACTGGGGATAAGAGAAGGGGATTCCCTGGGGAAATTATGCCACAAGTAAAGTTCATTGAAAATGAAGATGGGTTGGTTTTGAGGACCCAGGGCAAGGGGGAGGCATAAGTAAAAGAAAATGCTCTGGTTTCTGACATGAGCAATTAAGAGACTGGCAGGGGCATCTCAAGAGCTAAAGAAAAGTGAGCAGAACACAAATTGAGTTTAATTTTGGAAGTGTTGAGTTTGAGGTAACTGGTAAATACCAAATAGTGAAAAATGGTAGACAGGTATCTTTTTTAAAAGAAAATATTTTACTGATGAAACTTAACATACAAACATTCCATATATGGTGTACAATTAATGGCTCACAATATCATCACATAGTTGTGTATTCATCACCATGGTGATTTTTTTTAACATTTGTATCATTTCAGAAAAAGAAATAAAAAAGAAAAAACTCATACATCCCATACCCCTTATACCTCCCTCTCATCGACCACTAGTATTTCCATTAACCCAATTTATTTCACCCTTTGTCCCCCATTATTTGTTTATTTTTATCCACATTTTTTACTCATCTGTCCATACCCTGGATAAAAGGAACATCAGACACAAGGTTTTCACAATCACACAGTCACAATGTAAAAGCTATATCATTATACAATCATCTTCAAGAAACAAAGCTACTGGAACACAGCTCAACAGTTTCAGGTTCGTCCCTCTAGCCACTCCAATACACCATAAGCTAATAAGGGATATCTATATAATGCATAAGAATAACCTCCAGGATAACCTCTCAACTATGTTTGAAATCTCTCAGCCACTGAAATTTTATTTTTTCTCATTTCTCTCTTCCCCCTTTCGGTCAAGAAGTTTTTCTCAATCCCTTAATGATGGGTCCCATCTCATCCCGGGATTTCTGTCCCACGTTGTCAGGGAGATTTACACCCCTGTGAGTTATATCCCACGTAGTTGGGGGAGGCAGTGAGTTTACTTAACTTGTTGGCTTAGAGAGAAAGACCACATCTGAGCAACAAAAGAGGTTCTCTGGGGGTGACTCTTAGGCCTAATTTTAAGTAGGCTTAGCCTATCCTTTGCAGGAATAAGTTTCATAGAGGCAAACCTCAAGATCAAGAGCTCAGCCTATTGATTTGGTTGTCCCCACTGCTTGCGAGAGTATCAGAACTTCTCCAAATGGGGAAGTTGAATATTTCCTCCTTTCTCTCCATTCCTCCAAGGAGGCTTTGCAAATACTTCTTTATTCACGGTCCAAATCACTCTGGGATTTATTGGGGCATCATATTAACCTGGACAAACCAACAAAATCTCATGCCCTATTCAAGATTCCACGTATTTATGGTGTTCAACTAAACTGACCATACAAATTGAATTAGGAAATGTATTACCCAAAATATAAATTCTGTACCAAATAAACATCTCTCCCTTTAGTCTCACAATGAAGTTGAAGTTTTAAAATACAGACAATATCATCCTTTACCCAGCCTTCTGATATACCTTAGTCCTATCCAGATCAGCTTCATTCATATCTCTACTCTATGTTTGATCACTTTTTCAACTTTTTAAACAGTTCCTGTATGGAGTACTGCTGATTTTCATAGCTTCAGAGCTCTAACTTTGAATCTCAGGCGTCACATAAATACCCGAAGTTCCTGGGAAAGACCATGTTATATACCAACAGCTCAGTATCTCAGAGTTTAGAATTAACAGTTACACCTCCTGAATATATGTGACTGCTATAAGAGCTAGGACCCTTTACAATAAGCCCCAACTTGATAACCCATGCTCTCAACTTTAGTTCACTGAAGTTTTATATTATAGTTAGGCATTGAGGCATGATAATATTTGTTTTTTGTCCTGATATTTCATTCAACATACAGCTCTTATGGTTCATTCATCTAGCTGCATGCCTCACCACTTCATTCCTTCTTGTGGCCACTCAGTTGTCCATGGTATGTATATACCATACTTCCCCCTTCTATTCCTCAGTTACACAGATATACTTTTGAGGAGAAGCATTCAATAAAGTAGAAGGAAAAGCCCAGAATGTGGTCTTCAAAATGCAAGAGAAGGATGAATTAATCTACTCTCCACACTAGCAAAGCACTGCAGGGGGTGAGGGGCGTAGGGTATGTGTGAGGAGGTAGCAAATTGTTGGTGTTCCAAAAAATACAGAAGGAATGCTAAAATGAATGAACAGGTGAAGAGACACCCAGTGGAAAGGAAAGCCATACTAGATGCCACAAGCAAAGTGTGGAAAGGCAGGAAAGAGAGAAAGAAGGGAAAAGTAGCCATTCCCCTTTAATTCCAGGTTCCAAGATCTCTCAAGCCGGGGGAGAAGGCTATTGTGCAGTCAGCCAACTCAATGCAATTCAAAAGTTCCTTCCTACATGGAAGGTGAGAAGAGCCCATGAAGAACAATTCCAGCCTCTCTTGTGAGGGAGTTGGTGGATGGACCCTTGATCTTCAGTGTCTTTGCATCTCATCAAGAGGAGGTAGTAACACAAACACATCGCCAGTTGGGGTCTCTCTGATGAGACTAATGTGGGATGAAATCATCCCAGCAGCAATTGGTGACAAAGTAGGTCGCTTATCCTCCCCTCCCCTCCCAGTTAAGTTCCCTGACCTGCTTCTTTCCCATGTAATTGTCCTCCCTACATTTGATCTCATGGATTGTCCTAAAACTTGTTGATTACTGTCCTTGCTGGTTGCTTTTGTTTTGTTCTGTTTTTAATATGTTCAAATGATGGAACTGGTGGGGAAAGTGAGGCCATGTGCTTGAGTGATTCTGAATCAAGGTGACTGTCTACAAGTATGACTTATTTGTAAATCTGCAATTTTTAAAAGGACTATTTCAAACTCTTAAACTTTAAGCTAGCTTTCAATTCATATCCCCCAATATTTTATCTCAGATTAAATGTAAGGTGTGATTTAGGTCAAGGACTATACTACATTATTGTCTCAAGTTGTCAGCATGACTTGGAAACAGAAGGAAACCTCCCAGAAAAAGAGCACTTTGTATGACATGATTTCTCCCATGCCCTGCTACAAGTAGTAAACTAAAGGGAGTTCGCATTTGTGTGGAACCCAGAAAACAACTGCCTTACTGAATCATAGATTTTCCTAAGATATAAAAATTACATTGGTTTATTATATACATATAGTAACTAGATAAAAGAATAAAAATTTTTGAATCACCTATAATTGTATCGCATACAGGAAACCATATTCACACTTCAGAGCATGCCCTAATAAATTTGTTTATATACATTAACAGTGTACTACCATCTAAAGCATAAAAATATATTTTGCAACTTAATAGTGCATAAAGAGTAGCCTACAGTGTCATTAAATTTCTTGTGATTGGGCAGGTCACAGTGGCTCAGCAGGTAAGAATGCTTGCCTGCCATGCCCAAGGACCAGGGTTCAATTCCCGGTGATTGCCCATGTTAAAAAAAAAAAATTTCTTGTGATCATATTAATGATTATATAATATTTCATCTAAAGTATGTACCATAATTCATTTAATCATTCACTTACAGGTTTAAATAGACCAGAAAGGGCTATTTTATCAATTTTGTCTGAACCACTCCTACACTCTTGGAATTGAGTTACTGCTGAATTATATGAACATATTCAAGTCTCTTGGTGCTCAAAGCAGTTGTTCCCTTAGTAACTGTTTATCAATCAATGACTTAGGGCCAGGAACTATTCAAAACATTGGGGATCCAGCAGTGAAAAGAAAGGGACCATCTTCTGCCCATAAGAAAATTATTTGCTACTGGGGGAGATAGATATTTAAGATTAAACAAATAAATAGCAAATGAGGCGTAAAGAAGAAATTAACAAGGAGTCAAAATAGACATAACACTGGAGAGAGGGGAATCACACATTTTGAGAGTAAAGGTCTGTCCGAGAAGATGACCTTCAGACCAATCTCTAGACCTTACATCATCTAGGGGAAGGGCATTCCAGGAAGAGAGAACAGCAGGTGCAAAGGCAAGAACAGGAGAAAAGGTTTGGCCTATTTAGGGAAAGAGGAGAGGCCAGTGTGCCTGGAGTGTGTTGAGCCTGGGAAACAGTTCTATTTTAGGCTGAGATTTAGGAGATGGATCGTACATGGTCTGGTGGACTATGGCAAGGCATTTATTCTTTGAATATTGGGTGCAGGAAGCATTTTGCAGAAAGGGAGGGATATGATCAGAAACCATGTTTTGAAAACTCTCACCCTGGTGGATAATAACAAAGAAGGAAGCAAGAGTCCTAGAGGAGAAATTAGCGAGAAAGCTGCTCCTGTAATCTATGCCAGAAGGTGGATGAAGAGATCAAAAAAGGTGGACTAACTTAATATATACTTTGGAAGTAGAGCCGATGGCAGCTGACTATTAAACTGCTATAGGAGGGGAGGGGTTTCTCAAAGATAATTTCTAAACTGCATGCTTGAACAAATGAGTAATGATAGTGTGGTGCCTTACATATGGAAGGGGGTATAAAAAGTAAACTGTTTTAGCTGTATTAAGTATGAGTTGCCCATTAAGTTGAGATTTCAAGAAGAAAAATGGTATTGGTGTTGAAATATCAGGGTGGAAATCTGGGTAGGAGAAATGATCTTGGGAATATCAGTAAAGATGAAGGGCCAAAGAAGAGGTTTTGAAAGTTGAAAGTGCAAGACATGGATATTAATTACCCATTTCAGAACATCCCTGTACATGAACTAAGCCAATTCTGGTGGCCAGAGAAAGCCATCAAACAAAATTTCCCAAGTGCTTCCTGTTGGAAACCAGTGAATTAGCACACAAGAAAATGGTGAGTCCCAAGCATATATAGGGAACAGGCAGGGTCTTTTACACTATCCTGCTAGACGCTTTCTCCATGGACTCAGGAACTTAAACACAGTGTCAACAAGACTGAAAAAAAAAGAAGAAAAGAAAAGAAAGAACAACACTGGTTGATATTTAACAGGTATGGATAAACCAGAGTTTTAAATATAGCCTTGTCCCTCCTATACAGATGAGCCAGAAAAAAATAATTGGGCCTTCAATTACTATGAACCTCTCTAGGTCTCAGTATCCTAATCTGTCAAATGATGGGAGGTAGGTAGAAAGAATGGGGCTTCTTTACAACCCTTCTTTTCAATGATTTGAGTTTATTTACAGGGATATTCGCTTTGTCCTTATTAGTTATAGCAAAGCATTTCTTAGCGTCTGCTCTTCAACCAATTCAATATGTTACATTATATCTTTTTTGCGTATCTACTCTTTATTAGTCACTGGACACTCCACTATAGCAATTCTCTGAGGAAGTGAAGGTAATTTCCATTTCACAGGTGAAGATTCCGATTCTAAGAGATGAAATGATTTACTTGGATTCAGATTCTGTGACTTCCAAACACTTGTCTCTTGGATCCCAAGACAGTGAGATAAATATGACCATCTATGCAAGAAAGGGGAATGAAGACGATAGGTCTGACTTTTCATTCCCGGTCTCTGCGCCTGAAGACCTGAGAGCAGCAAGAGTTTGTGGGAAGCCTTTCTCCAAAATTAGCCCATCATTCCACGTCCTTCTTCAGATTCGTGAGTAGCATAGAAGAGAGCGCATGTGGTTTCTGGAGGATACCAACTGATCTGACGACTTTTGGACCATAGAATTCCTTGCTGAGAATTTCGCGCTGGGCTGACGCTGGGAACGGTTGGCCACAATAAAGATGGCGGCAGCGGCTTCACCGCGACAGCGACGACGCCATTTGCCAATAGTCGCGTCAGTGTCATGTAGTTCCGGCCCGTTAGTTTTACGGTACTTCCGACCCGGCTGCTGTGGTTCGTGCACCGCTCTTCCTGCGGCGACGGTGGGTATGCTGTAGGTGAACCGCCTCTGAGGACAGAGGTCGTCGTGCCTGTCGAAAGGACCCGAGAGGATGCTAACTGTGCTTGCAACATGGAGACGGAACGTGGGAAGTCTGAGGCGGTGGTTGCAGTTGTGACTGCGCCTCGATTTACCCAGCGATACAGGGAGTATCTCGAGAAGCAGCAACTCCTGGATAGACGGCACCGTGTGGAGAAGATGCCGGATGGCACGATGGCGATACCTGTTTTGGGCGAGAACCTCCCTGAGCAGCACCTGCGGGAGCTGAGGAATCGCGTGGCCCCAGGCAGCACCTGTGTACTGACGCAGCTTCCACATCCTGTACCTTCAAAGAAGGCCATGAGTTGTTCACCTGCCCAAAGGTTGTGTCTTGAGGTGAGTCGCTGGGTCCAGGACCGGGGAGTCACGTGGACAGCTGAGCTGGAGGCTGATTTGCCCCAATCCTGGCAGCAGCATGGCGACCTCTTGTTGCTGAGTGAGGACTGCTTCCAAGCCGAGCAATGGAAAAATCTGGAACCAGAACTCTGGGAGACTGTTGCCTCGGCACTTGGTGTTCAGCGTTTAGGACGACGAAGGCGGGTGGCACCCGATAGCACGCGAACGCCTGCTGTGACTCTGTTGCTAGGCGACCATGGCTGGGTAGAGCATGTGGATAATGGTATCCGATATAAGTTTGACGTGACCCAGTGCATGTTCTCTTTCGGAAACATCACTGAGAAACTGCGAGTGGCATCACTGCCCTGTGCTGGGGAAGTGCTGGTGGATCTCTATGCAGGGATTGGTTATTTTACGTTGCCATTCCTGGTTCATGCTGGTGCTGCCTTCGTCCATGCTTGTGAGTGGAACCCCCATGCTGTAGCTGCTCTGAGAAAAAATCTCGAGATCAATGGAGTAGCAGATCGGTGCCAAATACACTTTGGGGATAACAGGAAGCTGAAGCTGTCAAATATTGCAGACAGGGTGAACCTGGGGCTGATTCCCAGCTCTGAAGAAGGCTGGCTTATTGCCTGCCAAGTGCTGCGACAGGATACTGGGGGCATTTTGCATATCCACCAAAATGTGGAATCTTTCCCAGGGAAGAACCTCCAGCTTCCTGGAAGCAGTGTAATGGAGGAGAAGGAGCATGGGCCTTATCCTGTGCAAATTATCACCAACCAATGGAAAAATGGAACTACCGGGGATTCTGGGAGAACAATGCTGGCAACAGCTGCTAAGCCGGAGTGGCAAAGGTGGGCAGAATCTGCAGAAACTTGCATTGCCACTCTTCTTCAGCGGATGTACAGGAACCCTTGGAAGACACAAATCCTGCATATCCAGCCAGTGAAATCCTATGCGCCCCATGTGGATCACATAGTCCTGGATCTGGAATGCCGCCCCTGTCCTCTAGTTGGCTAGAGGAAGTTGATCCTGGGACACAAGGAATCCATGTGCAAGAGACACTTAATTTCATCTGTTTAGTCTGGATTCTCACCCTTGTCTCCTGGTGATCTATTTTAATATTTTGTGGCCCTGAAAGCGCACTCTAGACTGATCTAAACAATTTCATTTGTCTTCCACTGACCACACTGAGATACACATCTGGGAGAAGCAGTATATTGAAATGAAGCCTATCTGTGTAATCATGAATTCCTAATTCCAACCTCAGTTCTGTCTGACCTTGGGCACACAGTTTTACTATTCTTTTGGCCTT
The DNA here is from genome assembly GCA_004026745.1 of Myrmecophaga tridactyla. Classification (NCBI taxonomy): domain Eukaryota; kingdom Metazoa; phylum Chordata; class Mammalia; order Pilosa; family Myrmecophagidae; genus Myrmecophaga; species Myrmecophaga tridactyla. The sequence continues at coordinate 10,868 of PVIY010021797.1, forward strand.
TGGTTTTCTCATTTGCAAAATGAGGGTTTCTTTGAACCACCTCATATAGCTATAATCTAATGAGCAGTTGTACACAGGGTATCAGTTGTTTTCGAGTGAAGGATGTGGTGCTCTTTTCCAACCATCACCCAGGCTGCAGTATGGGGCGGGGGAATAGACTGGAGGGAGTCCAGGAAGGAAACAGACCAGTGAGGAGGCTTCAGTGGTTGTCCAGGCATGAGCTGATGGTGGCTTGCTTTAGGGTGGTGGCAGTGGGTGGTGGACGAATTTGAGGAACATTTGAGAAATAAAATTACTGGCTCTAAGCATTGGAATTTAAATCAGGGCATTATAATGGTACTGCTTCGTTTTATTTGCCAGAATTATTTTAGTGTGTTACACCATTCACCTACTTTAGTATTCGTAAATGAGTTTGGGGATGATGTCTTATATATCATGTTTCTTGTGGTAAGAATCACTGTTCTAAATCATAGAGAGACCAGATTTCCAGCCTTAAGATTGTGCAGTAGCCACCAGCTGCTAGCTATTTAAGTAAAGCTTTGATTAAAATCTTAAATTTTCACAGGCCTTCAGCTCCCTTTCATTTCCCTTCCCTGAGAAGTGACATCAGGGACAACATAAGAAACTACAGGGAATGTGAGATTTTCTGCAGAAGTTTTATAAGACTCAGGTTATTTTATGGCTGACTGCTGTTGTCATGGTTTGCCATTGGGATGACTGATTATTAGGAATCACTCTGGAGCTTTGTTTTGGTACATTTTGAAGCCAATTATGCTTCTTTGCTTGATGAAGAAAATATGGGAAGGTGGCTTTATTCAGTATCACCTGGGATAGGGTTGGCCTGCTAATCCTTCTCTTGCAGCAGTGGCAGTAAGAACAAGGTTGGCACTGTTTGTGTTACTCAGCAAGTGTTAAATGCCTACTCTATAGAAGAACCACAGGGAATATAAAGATATATTAAATACTGTCCCTGTCTCTGAGGAGTGTACAGCCTCACAGAGAAAGAACACACGTACTCAAATAATTGCAATACAGTGAGAAAGTGCCGCATGAGTGATAGCATGGTATAAGAGTGCAGAGGTGGGAAAGAACAGTTCTAATGATTGAATGAGGAAGCCTTCAGATAGGAAGTGCTTGAATCAGCTCTTGAAAACTGGTTAAGATTTTTGATGGGTTGGGTGAGAGTGGAAACAGGCGCTAGTTAAAGACAGTAACAGGTGCAAAATTTGGCATGCTCAGAAAATGTTTGGTGCATTGTTATTAGATCGATGCGGAAGTGGTGAGAGATATGTTTAGAAGATGGGGTTGTTGTGAGGATCAAAAGGAGCAGTGTCTTGTATACAGAAAGACCCCAGTGGATGGTACCTCTCATGTTATCCACATTGCTTATTTCCATCCCCATCTCAGCACAGCCTTCCTTTGTTTGCCTTAATCATCTCTTAATTTACACATTGGATCTCTTGTCACATGCATACCCACAGCTCGTGCTCTTCAAACCAAAATGTTAGTAATGCCAGTTGGGGCTTGAGCCAATATGGGGAGGAAGGCAGAGGAACAATGAGGAAGATGAGTCAGGGAGCCATATGCCCTGAGGAGTTCCCTTCCTTCATAGCTTGTGAACAGGCAGGTGGTGTCAGGTGCACCTGGATGAATTCATTCAGTGAACAGTTGTTGAACTCCTGGTGTAGATGTATATTATGCCCTGATTATGCAAGGGTAAAAGACTGATGTTGGCTCTGCCTCTTATAGAATTCAGGTTCAGTTCTACTTGATTCACCTGGTCCTCTACTTACTTTATGATGTGAGGCAAGTCAGGCATTTCATGATTTAGTTTCCTCATCTGTACATTGAAGATAACAGTTGTATATGTCCCGCAGAGTAGTTGTTAGGTTTAAATGAGTTAACATCTGACTGGCATACAGTGAATACTTCATTCTTTCATTCATTCAGTCTTTGCAGAAGATGAGTCACCATGTTCTAGTTTAGCTTTGCTGGATTGCCAGGCATCTGGTTTACTTAAAGCAGAATGTCCTTATTTTGAAAAGTCATTTGTTCATTGAATAGAATGTACTGTGCATGCTTCACCAGGACCTATGCTCCTGGGGGCCAGGGCCACAGACGAGAATAAAACTGCCCTCAGCGAGATCACTATGAGGTGACACGAACATAGAGGAAACTCTATCAGTACTGTGTACTAAAAGCTGAGATAGAAATAAATGGATTCATCTACTTTTGTTTGGGAATCTGGGTTAGGAAGGTGGAAAGGATGCCTAAGCTGAGTGTTAAAGAATCAGAAGGAGTTAGATGAGAAGGAAAGGAAATAAACGTTCTCTAAGCCTTTTCTCAAGTATATTCATTTACATCACAGTTTTCTCTGGGCGGTTTGGAAGAGGCATCTAATGGCACTACGAAAGGAAGATCAGAGGGTGCGGGAGGCTCATGGAGTCCTAGTCACTTCAATCCAGGAATTTTTAAAAGCCCTAAGGGCTTCCTTGGCAAACTTTAATACTAGTTGCCTCTTAATACCCCCACATGATGCAGATGTTAGAATAAAAAATGATAATTTTGTAAAACCCCATCCACCTTGAGCTGTTCTGTTCACTAATTCCAAACTTAATAAATTAAGCACATTTACTACTACACAAGTATCTTGATACATTATAAATATAAAATCATAGAAGTTAAAAATGAGAAATAAATAATAGAAAAAACATTTTTAATCCATTTCTTCCCTTCCTGTGTACACATGTAAAAAGAAACCCAACATATCCCATTCTGTACAAGCTCAGGCCAGCCACTTCATGCTGGGCCTGTCATAAAACAAGTCATTTTAAACTAATCATTCATTAAAATGATTACAACTATTTACACGTTTTTTTTAAAACTAATGAAAAAATATCCCAGTTCATGCACTGCTGAAATGGTGCAGCCACTTTGGAAAATCATTTGATATTTCCTTAATATATTAAACATATACTGTATGATCCAGCAATATAACTAAGTTATATAACTAAGAACTGAAAACATGTTCACACAAAAACTTTTAAATGAATGTTTATAGCAGCATTATTCCTAAGAGCCAAAAAGTGGAAATTACCCAAATGTCCATCAACTAATGAATGGGTGAATAGAATGTGGCATATCTATACAATGCAATCTTACTCATCAATAAAAAGGAATGACATACTGATATATAGTGTAACATAGGCAAACCTTAAAAATATATTACATGAAAGAAGTCAATCACAAAAGATCACATCATTTTGTATGATTCCATTTATATGAAATGTTCTCAATAGGCATGTCCATAGAAACAAAAAAGGTTGCCAGAGGCTAGAGGGAGAGGAGAATGAGAAGAGACTGCTAATGGGTATGAGGTTGCTTCTTGGGGTAATGATACTCTGAATTTAGTAGAAATGGTTGAGCTCTATGAATATATTAGAAACCACTCAATTGTTCACTTTTAAAGTGAATTTAAGGTGAATTGTATGGTATGCAAATTATATCTCAAAACAAACTTTAAAACAAAAACTCGACAAGGAAAGAACTTGGAAAAAAAAGGCTTCCTGCTGGAAGGAAAACCTGAGCAGTATTTAAATTTGAATAGGGGTTTGCAGGTGAAGGAAGTAAGGCCCTCTTCTCCAAGTTAAGCTACTTCTGTCTTACTGAAACCACTTGGGTCTCATCTACACCTTAAATAACCATTATGTCCTCTCTAGATACTTTTCCAGGTTCTCCAGTTTGTTTCCAGGAACTTCACTGAGGCCCAGAAGGGGTTCGCTCAGTGTGGGAGAGGCTCAGGTTGACTCGCATAATACCCATCCCTACCCCTCACTGGAGAGGCTGGAGCACTCAAGTACTAAATTTCCCAGTCTCCCTTTCAGCGGGGATGGCCATGTGAACCAGTTCTGATGCTTCGAGTCAGCCTTTCTCAACCCTTCTACTTGTTTGCAGTGTGGGATTATTGCCTTCTAGTTAGGGATACCAAGATTGGTGGAGAAAGAACATAGCAGTCTGATTTCTTAAGGATGTCATTGAGCAGCTTGATATATCATCCCAGTCCTAGGTTGTCTCTCTCTGAACTTCTTGTCATATGAGAAAAATAACATATACATATTTAAATCACTGTTGGGATTTTTTTCTTTTTACTTGCAGACAAAGAATATTTCTATATGATATACTGAATAATGGATTAACAATAAGACATATGTGATGGATGTGAATAGAGGAAAAAGACTAACAACAGTGAGAATGCTCAGAGTTCTCATCACCCAAAAGGCATTTTGGATCAAGCAGTCTTTCACCTCTTCCTGTGTGTTCATGCTGCCATCTAGTGGAGACGCTGTTGAAATAACTCATTCAGCTTCAAAATACTCTATCCTTAATTCTAAGATCTGTCTATATATTTTTCCCCTCCTTTCTAGCCTCTTCTCTCTCTCCTTTTCACAAATGAAATGTTTTCGAGCCTCTACAGTGTGCCAGACACTGTGGTAGCCACTGGGAATCAAATAATGAGTAAAAACAGACTGTCAAATGGTGACAAACCACATATAACATGTCAGCTGTAATAAATGCTAGAAGCAGAGGTTCTTGATGCAATAGGAACCTATAATGGGTTGACCAAGTTAGGGAGTTCAGGGAAGGCTTCCCCTTCCCTGAGGTCATGATGACTGAGCTGAAAGCTGAAAGGTGAGCAGGAATTGAGTGCTCAAGATCAGTGAAAACATTCCACATTGTGAGGACAGGGTGTGCAAGGTCCCTGTGGAGGACTTTGGGGAGACCAGAGAGGAAAGAGTGTTAATCAGTTTGCATGGCAGAGATGAGTGTTGGCCAGACCTTTCAGCATAGTGCGGCCTCTATTAACATTAGCCCAAATGCCATGGGACATCATCAAAGGCTCTTAAGCAAAGAAAGAAGAGACGTAATTAAATATGTGTTTGGGGGGGGGGGCTTAATTTGCATTTAATCAAATTCCTAGTGTTCTAATACCATCTTAAAATACACTCTTTATTATACACACGTAAAGCGAATATTCCTTTTTATTTAAATACTTAGAAGCTGTAATTACTATCTTTTGTTTTGCATGGGCAGGCACTGGGAATCAAACCAGGGTCTCCAGCATAGTAGGCGAGAACTTTGCCACTGAGCCACCATGGCCCGCCCTATAACTACTGCTTTGAACATAAATTTTACTAGCTTTCAAATCATATTGAACTTCACTCTAACAATAATATACATATAGACTTCAGCTGACAAAATGTCAGCATGTAAAGGACATCAAAATTTCTTGCTACTCATGTTTAGAATGTTTATATTAAAAAGTGAATATTAAGATATTAATAAGTACAATTATATTTTTTATTAGATATGATAATAACCTGCATGATTGCTTGAGCATTAATCACACAATTTCAGGGTGGCTAGAAACTGAGCCAAAATAGGCATTTGGGTCTTTGGCATTTTAAAGGGCAAGGCTGAAATCTAAGATAAATAGATGTTGAATGAATAAGAAGCTAGAGTTGAATTTTGGTATATCCCTAACACATACATGTGCATAACACACAATGGCTATAGTTAGGTGGATGGGTAGATAATAGATATGGATAAACTGTTCTAGATTCTCTGTGATTTTTTTTTAGTAATTGAGCTTTTACCTTAAAAAATCTAAATTATAAACATAGTTTAAAACGTCAAATAAAGGTAAAACTTGGCTGAAAAAGTCACACAACGTTGTGAGGAAGCAGCTGTTCTGTGACCCCTTTCCCCTCATCCCACGTGTCTACTTTCAACAATTTCAAATTATTCTTCTGACTTTTATATGTATTTTTCTACATAGCATGCTTGTATTATTACTTCTTGATTTTCTTTTTTCAGTTTGACATTCCTTACAACGAAGATGAGTATTTAGATAACTTTCACAAATCTGGCCCTCTCCTCCAAGCACACATGCATAGTTTTTTCCCTAATATTTTTTATATGTATCATCTTCACAAAATCACAAGAAAAAACTGCCCTGAAAACTTGGCTCTATGAATGCAGCCACTGCAGCTATGGATGCCCTGCCCGGGTCACCCTCACTTGGCAGGTACAACTCCTCAAGCTGCTGGGAGTTTTGGCTGCTAAGGGCTCACAGCTGCCCCTTTATTTGAAGCACTTTCCTTGTCCAGAAGCTTGTACCCCCTGCATCCTTAACCTGGGCATAGCTTAGGCTAATATCAGGCTGATACAGGGGTATAAATATCTGTTCTCTTTGCCTCAAGGTGACAACATACTCTGTGGTGTAGTGGGCTGTTCCAGTGCTCTCCGTGGGGTCAGGCAGAAGCTACACCCCAGCTGAGCCACATCCTGCTCGGCTTTCTTCCTCTGCCCTATCCTAGTTCTCTCAGTCTCTTCCTGAGAAGGATAAAGCACTTTCATAAGAATGTCCATCTCAAGCTCTGCTTCTAGAATATCTGATCTTAGTGTGGAGATTTGCAGCTATGTACCCGAGAAAAACATGTTCTTAAATTTAATCCATTCCAGTGGGTATAAACCCTTGCACAAAGGACCTTCTGATGAAGTTACTTCGTTAAGATGTGGCCCAGCTGAATCAGGAGGGGTCTTACTTCTATTACGGAAAACCTTATAGGGAAGATCATAGTAGAAAAAAACAATCCAGAGGGAATCTCCAGAAGCTGAAAGTCAACAGAACCCAAAAGAGAAGGACGAAACCAGGATAGGCCACCATGTGCATAGCTAAGTGACAGAAAAGCCAAGGACCAAGGCAGTTCCAGAATGCTGCAGGCTTCTGGGAAAAAGCATCGCTTTGATCACACCTTGAGTTGAATTTCTCCTAACTTCAAAACCTGAGCCAAAATATATCCATTATTTAAGCCAAACAATTTCATAGTATTTGCTTTGGCAGCCAGGAAACCACACAGGTAGCTTTTAAGGTAACAGAATTATCTCTTGATTTCCATCTCATCCCATCCTTATCATACACATCGATGGGAACATCTTGCCTGGACTAAAATGAAAGGAAGATCTTTATAGCAGGTATTATATGAAAAAACCTAATGGTGGCTTTGTCAATGTGGTTGCCCTTTTGCCATATTTCAGGAAATAAATTCCTTAATCAACAGACAACCATTGTTGTTAGTAAGTCCTGTTTTGTAGGTGCCGTTTTCTGCTAGGTAAGGTATTCAGACTTTCTTGTTTTCAAGAGGCTTTTAGTTTGTAATGGCTGCTATTCTATTCTATTTAAATATCCTGTAAACCTATACAACAAGGAAGGTTCCAAAATCTTTAGTTTGCTCTAGCTGAAGAATGGGGCCATTAACTTTTTGCTTATGTCTCAAAACTTGCACGTTATTCGGTAATGTAATTTCTTTCTGCATACACAGCTAAATGGTATGAACAATTCATTGGCTTGTGATTTGTAAATCACATGCAGCCTTCCTCATTTTATTTTTTTCGTTGTCAATTACATTTATCAATTTCTTTTAAAATGTCCTTGATTATAATTATTCCACACAGACTATTCATAGATGCAAATTCTTCAGTCATTTCAAACATGGCATTGACTTTTTCAATAAACAACTGAGCAGACTTAGTAACAACTGTGGGCTCATCAAGAGCCGAGAAAAAACATTCAATACCACTTGCCTTGTTTCGTAAATGATTATTGATCTTGTTCCCAGTGTTCTCATCTCTTTGAGAAACTCTTCTTGCCAAAGGTGTAATCGCCTTAATTTTATTTTCTCTGGACACATTTTCTCAACTGCTGCAATTTAATAAGACTTAATTAGCTTGCCATCAGTAAACAGTTTTCCTTGTTCAGCTAACAAGTGACTCAAAAGATTAACTTTGTTGCTTCCTCATTTTTGGTTTTTATTTTTATGAAGAAAATCTGCTTTCTTGAGAGTTGTTTTTAAATTTTCTAATTTTCTCACCATTGCTTTCTCGTGAGTTTGGAATAATGTGATGAGTGCTTAGTCTGATAAAGTTGATGATTGTATTCTTTTAGCACAGCTGTAGTGTTACTGCATAATAAATACAATGTTTTGCTATCTAGTTAGATGGAAAGATAAATCCATACCCCACTGTACCTCGAAAGTGCAACATTTGCTGTCCACCCTTCTTTTCTTTTGAAATGATGGGGTATGCACTGGTGGTGCATCCTCATTGTGGTTTTAATTTTAATTTCTCTAATGACTAATGATACTATCATTTCATGTGCTTATTTTGCCATCTGTCTATATTCTTTGGTGAAGAGTCTGTTCAAATATTTTGCCCCTTTTTTTATTGGGTTGTTTGTTTTATATTATGGTAACGTGTGTCTGTATCATAAAATTTGCCATTTTAAAGTACACCATTCAGTGGCATTAATTTCACAATGTTATGCTATCATTACTAAAACTTTTTATCACCTAAAGCAGAAACTCTTTACTCATTAAGTAATACTAATTTTTTATGCACCACCTTTATCAATCTTTTTCTTTATTGATTCTGGAATCTGAGTGATAGAAATTCTTTCTACTCCCAGATTATAAAAGAATTATTGCTTATATGCTTTGCTTTTTACGTTTGCACCTCTGATCTTGGTATCTGGTAAGAGATATCAATCCAATTTTATGTTTTTCAAATAACTATTGTTCTAGTTTGTGAGCTGATGGAATGCAACATACCAGAAACGGAATGGCTTTTTTGCACTTTTTTTGTTAGGTTTATATATGGTATTTAATATCTTTGTTGCTATTATATATTTTAATCCATTATTGTTTGTATAGATAAAGCTATTCATTTTTGTAAGTTAATAGTATATCCTATGACTGAATTCTCTGGAGATTATAGTAGTTTTTTTCTATTGACAATCTTAAATTTCAGGTGTACTATCATATCACCTGCAAATAGTGATAATTTTTTGCCTATTCTTTTCTAAATATTATACCTCTACCAACTTTCTCTAATCTGTGCTGGTTAAACCTCTAATACATTATTTAATGTTAAATGACAATGGTGACAGTGAGCAGCCTTGTCTTGCTCCTAACTTTAAGAAGAATGCCTCCAATGTGTGTTACCATTATGTGATATACTGTCCTTATTAGGCAGTATCCATATGAGACCTATTTTATTGCTGTTTTCTTCCCACAGTGCAATTCGGAGTCCGTTTTCTTATAAATCAGGTGACCTTGTATGTGTAGGACTATTTCTAAACTTTCTTTTCTGTTCCATTGGCCAGGTTTTCTATCTTTTTCAATAATACTCTCGTCTTCATTACTATAGCTGTAGAATAGGTCCTGAGCTCTGAGGGTGTAAATCCTTCTCTTTTTTTTTCTGTATACTGTATGATGGGGTCACATTTCATTCTTTTTCCATGTGAGTATTCTTTTATTGCAGCATCATTTGTTGAATTCTTTTTTTCTCTTCTTTTTGCTTGTTTGCTTCTTTGTTTTCTGGGGAACTGCATGGGCCAGGAATCAAACCCTGGTCTCTCACATGGCAGGCAAGAATTCTACCACTGAACTACCCTCGCAACCCGCCCCCCTTCATTTTCTTTCTTTTTTTTAAAGAATGACTTACTTATCTTTGACTTTTTGCATTTCTTTATGAATTTTTAAATCAGCTTGTCAATATTTTGGGGAAAAGGAACCTAGCTGAAATTTTTTTTATTGGAATTACATTCAATCTTTTGGGTAAAATGGACATTTTTATAACAGTTGAATCTTCCATTTGAAGCTTTTAATCTACTCAATTGGGTATAGTTGTGAAATAGGAAGTGATTATCTGAAGCCTGGATTATAGGATCTTGCCCAAGGTCAACTGGTAAACTATGACCCTCTTCTTTGGGCTCCCTGCCTTAACAGATGTTTTTAAATTTAGTCTTCCAGCCTTCAGGTATTGTATCTCAGCTCTAGATGATTTACATGTTTGAATTTATATTCTAATACAAATAAAGTCCTACTTTATAATTATTGCATATAACCATCTAACTTAAACTATATCTTCACAGTACTGAGTCATAAATGGAGTCACTTCAAAGTAGTAACACAGGGTGTTTAAAAATTAATAAGGATTGACGCATTTATTTTTAAAAGCTTATTTAATATTTATTACATTGAATTTTTAAATAAAAATGGAAGGAAACCCATGAATTATTTCATTCTCTATTCTGAATGATCACAACATAATAGTAAACACCTCTCCTACCAAGCTCCTGCTTTAGATTACTCTTCTCCATAATGACCTCTTTTTTTTTTTTTTTGGCTTAAATCAGGGCAGAATAACAGATGAATTGAGTACTTAATTTATTTCTCTGAGGTTCCATATGTCTTCATAGTCTTTTCCCTTAACCAAATTTGCTTTCCTTTGGGAGTTTTGTAATAACCACAAGGTTATTTCCCAGATGTGCAGTTTAGGAAAATTAGCCTAGCAGTGGTAAGCAAACTGGGCTAGAAAAGGTGAGGAGAGTGCAATAAACCAGAAAAATGACAGTAGGATCTCGAGTTAGGATAGCAATAGTGACAACAGAAACGAGAGTAACACCAGAGACTGAAGAAAGAACGGGTAGGATTTGGCTGTAAATTGAGTATGAAACGAGGAAGGAACCAAGGGTGTCTACTTTTGAGCTTCAGGAGCCCTGGGTTCAAATTCTGATTTTGACCCTTGCTAACTCCGGACATACATACTAGCATGTGATCTTGATAATTTATCTCAGCCTCAGTTTCCTCCTCAGTGAAACTGAGTACCTACCAAACAGGGCTAAGTAAAACATAACCCCCTCAGCAGTGTCTAGCATACGGCAAGTTCTAGAGAGATGACAGTCACTACCAACTGGGGATATCATTAAAAGGCTCAAAACATGAGATTGGAGAAGGGTGTGCAAATGGGGGTTCAGTAATCCTATTGTAGATACCTCCTCCCTGAGAAAGGAGTTTGGGAGGGGTTACTTTTGCTAATACTCCTTCCTTCTCTGGGGGTTTCTTCTGAATCTAAGATGGCTAAGTCTGCTGTGCAGACTCGGACCTAACTTGCATTCATTTTCTGGTGAAGGAACAGAAAAAGATAAGGTTGGTCAGGTCATATAAATTGTATGGTTGGGCAAGCAAGCCTGAGCAAAGAATGGCCTGGCCTCATCTGTCCTGAGGAGGGTGTGCATATCTCATAGAAGACACAATAGAAATCAAAACCAGAGGCTTGGATTCTTGCTGTGACTCTTGCCATTAGTTAAATGTGGCCTTAACGAATGTCCTCTCGGTTCTGTCCAATAGGGTAGGAAGTGAGGAGGGTGATGGGCAGAGGGATGTTCTTCTTGGTGGTTACTACCACTTCTAACCCGGTGTCAGGAACGGCAGCCGCTCCACGAGCGCAGGCCGCGGTGCTCCAGCAGGACCCGGCGGCCTCTCGGCGCGCCTGCCAGCTGTCAGAGCCGCCCCCTGGTCGCTGGGCGAGGGATAAAGGGAGGCGTCCTTTGGCTTTTCTCCTCCTAAACAACTTAGAACAACGTTTATGGGGCGTTCAATGGAGTCTAATAAACAGCTAATAAATTCCGCCCGCCACTAAGCCCGACGCCGCGGCGGATGAGGCGGCTACCCTGAGGCTGGAAGGGACTACTGGCGAACGGCGCGGCCTGAGGTGGTGGGCGAGAACCATGGCAACGCTCTGAGTTGCCTGATACGCCCGTGCGTGATGACGGAATGGGAGCGCCCCCTGCGCCGGATTATGACTCAATAGCGGCGCGGGCTTCGCGGTCTCGCGTGACCACGGGGACAGCCTCGGGGCCTCGCAAGAGCAGCAACGGCAGAGGCCGGCGGGCGAGGTCAAGATGGTGGCTCCGCGGGCGGGGGAGGCGGTGGAGGGAGGAGGAGCCAGACCATAGCCAGCCGGAAACACCGACACCGAGAGGCCTCCCAGGGAGCCGCCGCCGCCTCCGCCGCCTGCTCCAGCTCGAGAGACGCGAGCGGGCGGCGGGGCTGGCCGTGAGGGAGACAGAAGAGGAGGGCGGGCGGGGGTGGAGTCGCCCGCCCTAGCTCCCGCCCCCGGCCGCTGTTCCCGGCCCTGCCCCGCGCGGCCCGGCCCGGCCCAGCCCCGGTGTGGCAGCGGCTCATGGCGGCGGTGGGGCCCCCGCAGCAGCAGGTGCGGATGGCCCATCAGCAGGTCTGGGCGGCGCTCGAAGTGGCGCTCCGGGTGCCCTGCCTCTACATCATCGACGCCATTTTCAACTCCTACTACGATTCCAGCCAAAGCCGGTTCTGCATCGGACTCCAGATCTTCCTCCGGCTCCTTGGTAAGGGGTACTGGGTAGCTTGCCACCCGGGATGGCTCAGTGGGCCGAGACGTGCCCTAGGGATTCTGGCAGGGGCGCACAGGCCGTGGGTGGGGTGTGTGTGTATGTGTGCGTTTGAGAATCTCAGTTTAATTCCCCAAAGGGGCTTCTTTGCGGGGTGGGAAGGGTGAGATGATACTTTTCTCAGAGTTACGGCGGAGCAGTCCTCCTAGCAAGTCAGTCGCCTGTTTGTACTGGCACCTGAGTGAGGCGGGGAGGAAGGATGGATGTGTGAGCATGCGGTTCTTTGCCTGCCATTTCTCTTGGGGAATGATTGCTGGTTTGCTGCGTCCTATGCGACAGCCTTGGAAAAACAGCAAATCTGCTTGCCCCGGTCTCGCTGTTGTGACCTTGGACTGGTTGTGCCAAGGGGTGGGCCTCAGTTTCCCCCTTTCCAAAACGCGGAGTACTCGTATGTTGTCATTTCTCTTGCATCTTTGGGGTCCACGTGATTGTGGTAAATGACATTTCAAGCGAAGGAGACACAGGGTTTCGAATGTTAGACCTTGAAACCATTACCAAATATCCTCATGAAGAAAGAGATAACTCCTAAAATTTTGCACGAATAAACTACAAGCGACTGAAATCGATTTTTAAAACGTGGCCAGAACATGATTAGACCTTTCAAAAAAGACTTCTGAAATCAGTGTCTTTATCACATGTGAAAGGAGGGAATGCTAACAGCGTCTTATATTCCACCTCCCGTCTCCATCTTCACTTACATCACGAGAGTGAGAAACGTTTATGCATAAAAGACATTTTTTTAAGTAATTGAAACTTGACAAATTTTGTTGATGAAATAATTCTGTGATCAGTTTTTCGTAGACTAGTTCTATTAAAGTGTTGCTGACGGCAGGCTATTTGTGAGATCCTTCTGAAGTCTTTGAATTAGGAGCCATCTGTTGCTTTATTCCTACCAAAATGGGGCAATAATAAATGCTGAACTTTGTTCTTACCAATTACATTATTTTACCTCTGTGTGGTATCCTGCTTTTGCAAAATCATTTTCAGTGGTATTCTTTATGCTAACTGTCAAATACTGGCAGAGATGAGTTTTATTCTCAGTTTACATATGACAAACTGAGGGTCATAGAGGTCGTTTTGTGCTGTTGGTACACAGCCAGTAAGTGATTGCCAGAGACTGGGCTTAAAAATCTTTGAGTATGGTTCACTTTCCTTCTCAGTAGAGCTGCAATCCAGATACAGATGGTATGGTAATGCTCAGATGCTGTATTTTTAAACTGAAAGATGTGAGGGTTATGTTCTTTAGCACAAGACTTCTCAGTAATCCACTGGGTACTTTATCCCAGCCAGTCCTGCTTGCCACTGGAAATTATACTACCACCATTATTTTTGGCAAAAATAGGACTGCATTTGAGAGGACTCTGTTATGTTCATTCTGGGAAACTACATGATAACTACAGATCCTCTAAGAATCCCTTTGGGACCAAGTGCTTAAGTTCTCTTGGAGTTGAGCTTCAGGCTAGCAAGCTTTAAGGGGAGTATTTTCCTTAATTAAGAACATTGAACAAAGTAATCCAGTAATTTTCCTTGTACTCTATCCATGATTCTTATTTTTGTAATAAGTAGTGAAAGCTTATATTTGGCAGCTTAAAGAAGAAAGTGACTTTAGTTTGTTACTTAATTGGTCTGTGCCTATATTTTCTCATCTAAACCTTTTAAAAGATGGACTGTGACGGTTTCTCCTAGGGTTGTTAAGGGCAGTAAAGGAACTCCGAGAACAGCATCTGGAATCTAGTACGGGCTACTGAAGTGTTAGCTACTAATATGCTTGGTAGCTTTTTTTTTTTTTTAATTATTTTAATACCTCAGTTAAAGCCATACTTTGTTATAGATATAGGTCTTTTGAAGATATCAACAAAATGTAAATACATAATTAGTGCTGCTTATTTGAAAATTGTTTTCCCAAAACATTCTCTGGGCCAGTCTTTATGAGAAATTTGTGAAATATTTTCCAAGCTGACTGCTTACATTATACCAATATAATTATGCAAATTTTCACATTTGCAAGAATAATAATTTTAAAATTCTTGTTTTGGTGCCAAAAAATTCACTCTGAATAGAAACAGATATCTTAAATTTGAGAGCCATTAATGAGGCATCTTACATTATTACTTAAAAGCCAGAGGTTTGTGTTTTAGAGATACCAATGGATTATAAAAATTGATTGTTTTGCCTGGTTAGTTTTCTTGTTTTTTGGTTTTTTTAATCCTTAGTTTTTTATGCGATAATTATAGACTTCTCATTCTCAGTACTACTAAAGTACAAATCCTGATACTTGTTTACCTCACTTTTTCCCTTAAATTGTAGAAATGGAAATTTGTTCTCTAATAAGCATTACCAATTTGATATGTAGTGTTTGAAGAATTTATTCTTTCTTCCCCCTACAAAAAAGATATGACTATACTTTCACTTGGTATCCAACTAAATTTTAGAATTTCAGAAGTATCTCATTTTGGAGATACAAATAAAGTCATGTCACAATATATAGAATATTTAAGAATATTAATATTTAGCTATTTCTTAGGAGATGTTAAATGCTAAATGAAACTAAGTCTAGAGCAGCTTCATGCTGAACTAGCAAATTTAAATGTAAGGCAAAAAAAGCAAACATAGGAGTTTGTTTAATAGTATCACCCCATGTTATACTTCATTGAAGTGGGAAAAGCCTTTCTAAACATCAAAGAAAAGCCAGAACTTATAAGGGACAAAATTGCAAATTTGAGTACAAAAAAAGAAAAGGTTTATATATGGCAAACATTTAAAAAATCCTTAAAAATTAACTGAAGAATGGGTGCACAGGCAGTTCAGTGGTAGAATGCTCACCTTCTATGCCAGAGACCCGGGTTCGATTCCCAGACCGTACACTCCCACCCCCCACTCCTCCCAAGAAAATTAACCCAGGGAAAAATATTTGCTTCATAGGAGATTCGCCATCTAGTGAGTTTTCCTAAGGCAGTAGATGAATGGGCTGGGACAAGCAGTTCACACCATATGAAATGCAAAAAAAGTCAATAAGCAAAAGAAAAAATAGTTAACCTCATAATTTAAAGAAATGCAGTCAAACCAAAATTTCACTTATCAGGTTGGTATAGAGTTCTGAATTTGATTAAAAATTAGTTTGGCAATGGTATGGGGTTATAGGTAAATTATACCATTTGGTAGGATGTAACTTCTTTAAGTCAGTTGGCACAGACATCCAAAATTTGCTATATACCTTTGGTTCACAATTCTAGTCCTAGGAATCTGGTCTCGAAGCTCCTTTGAGCAAGGATATTCATTATTGGTTATAGTAAAAACAACAATACACTGTTCATATAAATGTCTGTTAAAAGCAAATTGGTTCTTGTATTTTGGTCTGGTCATGCAATAAAGTTGTTGAAAAGAATGATGTTACTCATGTGCCAAAGAAAGATATGAAAAAAACTGTAAAGTGAAAAAAACAAAATGAAGCAGTAGTAATTATGACTGGTACAGTAATAGACCAGGATTTCTTAACAATGACACTATTGATATTTTGATCAGCATAATTCCTTTGTTGTGGGTGGGCTGTCCTGTGCATTGTAGGATCCATGACCTTTACCCACTAGATGACAGTAGCATCCCCTTCATTGCAGGTCCCCTCCTACCCAGGTTCTGACAGCCAAAAATTTCTACTAGTGGGCAAAACTGTTTCAGGTTTGAGAACCACTAGAGACCTGTAGACCAGTAGAAGGGAATACAAAGCCCAGCAGGAGGCCACCCATGTTCCAGAGGTTGAATTGTAGTCTGTGAGGTGAATATGGGCTATTCAATTAGTAGTCATTTAGTTTATTCATATGGAAAAAATTATAGTAGAGCCCTCCCTTCTGTCAACATATAAACAGCCAGTTCCAAGTGGATTTATACCTAAATGTGAAAAGCAGAACCTTAAATATTTCAGAGGAAAATATAGAAACATTTTTTTAAACCTCAGAGTAATCTTTCTTAAAAAAAAGCAAATGTATAAAATAAAGATTGGTAAATTCAACAATATTAAAATTAAAATCTCTGTTAATTTATAGGCAGCATCAAAAAAGTTGAAAAGACTAGCCACAAACCAGAAAATATTTGCTCTACATAAAACTGACAAAGAATTTGTATTCAGACTATTTTAAAAACTTCTACAGTTCAATAAGGAAAAAAAAAAACAACTCCACAGATTAATGGGCACATATTGGTTGGCTTAAATAACAGGAATTTACTGGCTGGAAGTTTTAGAGGCTAGAAGTCCAAACTCAAGATGTTTGGCAAGGCTATGCTTTCTGGCTGTAGCATTGTGGTGGAGGCTTGCTGACACTCAATCTCTGCCTCTCCCAAGTTGCCACCTATTTCTTTGTGTCTGCTCTGGTCTCTGCCTTCTCTAGTGTCTTGTACTTTCCTGTCCATATTTCCTTTGCTTATAAGGACTCCACTCCTGGATCAAGGATCATCTTGATTAACTTAGCCCTAATTTTAATAGTATCTTTGAAGATCCTTTTACAAATGAATTCACATCCACAGGGCCAGGAATTAGGGAATTTGAACTTGTCTTTATAGGGTACATGAATTGGTCTCCTCCAACAGAGGAGGAAACCTACATGATCTATAAGAATGGAAAGATGCTCTCATAACTAATCAGAGAAATACAAGTTTTTTATAAAAGGCAAAAAACCCACAAAACCCTATTATAGTGAGATTCCTTTTGGGGAAGAAGCGTAAGTGTACTTATTTTTATGCTTTTGGAGGCTAGAAGTCCAAAATCAAGTTTGTTTATGCAAAAATAATTTGTCAGGATGTACAAGAAACTTAAAAGGGGTGGCCTTTGTTGTGCCAGTTAAGATGGGTGATGCAGACTAGAAAAACTTGGCTTATGCTTTAATATTTCTAAAGCATTTGACTTAAAAAAAAAAAAGCCATACTCACATATTACTTTTTTTTTTTTTTTTTTGCATGGGCAGGCACTGAGAATTGAACATACTACTTTTTAATAAAAACAAGAACTTGCAGCTTTTAGTGTAAAAGCAAAATAATCTTATTTTACTAATAAAAAGTTTAGGGTACCAGTTTTTTAACTTAGAATGAGGGGTTGATAGAAACATTTTCCTTATGCTATAGTTTGTCAATTATACCTAAGATGAACATTTCAAGGTATTTTATTAACTTTGTCCCAAATTTTATTGCTTCGATTTCCCTTGGGGGTAAGGTAGTAACATTTCTTTCTATGCTTCTCCCTTTTTATTCTATTGGGTATGGAAATGTTTTCCCACAGTTGCTTTAATTATGTTTTAAAGACGTTTAAGTTACCTAAGAGTTTTAAATCTGTGCTAGGTTTTTTTTTTTTTTTTTTGTATTACGTTTCAGTAAAAAGTTAAGGTTATGAATGGACTTTACACATAAAAGAGTTAAGCCCTTTTTTTGTAACTTGCATGGTGGGTTAATTATGCTTGTTTGTTTACTTTGGTAATCCAAATGGAAAAGGCCCCAAAGTCTTTTATTCATTGAGTTCATATATAGTTTCAAAGCTCTTAAAGTGATTTTGATACCTGCTTCTTTTCTTATCTTGAGATCCATTAGTGAACCTTTCTCATCTCTGGAGAATTGGGCCAGGATCATTCAGGTGTGATTTCAGTTAATTCTGTTTATGTATAATTCAGTTATATATAAACAACATTTATATATAGTCTTGATTACTTACATAAGTCTCTCTTAAATCCTGCTGAGAAACTCTTGTTTCTGCTTTAAGTCTCTTAGGGTAAATACTACGAGTTTTATGTCTGAAATTGTGAAGGTGCAATGAAGATTTGATATTGTTGACAATATGAGGTAGGAATGTTACTTGGGAAAATGTTGCTTGGGAAGTTGACTTTTTTCTTGTAAAGTTAAAGTTGATTCTTCCCACATTCTGGAAGTTAGAAGTAGGATGCATTTTTTCATAGATAGGAACATGAGTATAAAAGACAATTTCAAGAATCCCATATACATGCAAACTTTCAAATAGGGATTAGAACACTTGTATAGCGTTCTTGAAAGATTTACTCATTTTTATATCTTGGGGGTGGGGGTGGGATGGCAATTTTAATCAGAAATGAGTACTATCATATTGTTATTCGCTAGGACATATCCAAACTTTGGGATTGTATTTGTCACATCTTCTCTTCTCATGGTAAATTTTCATAAAGCAAAATGTCACTTTTTCTTCAGAAGTATTTTTAAATTATTCCTTCATTTTTGTGTTAAACTTGTGTTTAAAAAGTAACCTTCAGGAGGAAAAAAAACTATTAGAATAAAAATGGCGGTTATAAATTATAGCAGAGCAGAGGTCATGAATAGTCACATGTGAAGGGTAATTTACCACTTTGTGAACAGCAAGTTGACAAAAATAAATTACAATCCCTGTTTGTCTTTCTCCCCTTTAGGAGGCGTGATATAGAGAACTAAACTTAGTTTGGTTTTGTTTTATCTTATGAGATTAGTTTGTTTTGTCGTCCTAAAAATACCATTTTTTTAACCATGTAGGGAAAGAATGATTATATATGATATACAGTAGGCTGAGTTAATTCCATTTTCTTAAAATTACTTTCCATGGAAACTTTTTCTAATTCTCCTTGAAAAGTCCATTTTCTATTGAAAGGGAGGCCCCAACTCTGGCTTCCAGTTCTTTGGAAGATTATTAGTGGCTCACTTGCTCAGGGTATCAGGTGCTTCTTATTCAGATTTGTGGATCTTCCGGTTGATTGCGCCCTTTAATTTTCCTTTTCACAAGTGACCTGACACCTTGGCACCAGATACATTTTAAGTTTTTGGCTAAAGTCTGCATTTAGAGGAACTAGCCTTTGCTTTTACATGCAATAGGTTGTGAAATGCCTCCACTGTGATATGCAAGTCTTTCTTGATTACATGCTGCAGTAAACTGGATAGTAGGTGGATATTTAATTTGACCTTAGAGTCTCACTTTTTTTTGTTTGTTTCTCAGCTTTGTCTTAACCTTTTCATAGGTTTCATTTTCCAAGCAGTTTGTGTTTTGTGGTTTCCTTTAAAAATGTAGTTTGAAATGCAACAGCAACATTTATATCCTCAATGAATACTAGTCATACTTATTTTGTACAAAATATTTGCAGATCCATAGGTGTACAAGAGGGGGTCCTTGCTTGCTATAGAGGGAACATTATATAATAGGGCAGATGATACCTATTCAGATAGCTACAGTATCAGTATGAGTGCAGGGGTTTTGCTAAGATCCATAGGTATGCTAAAGGAGTAGTTACTCTCAGAAAGCTGGTCAATAGGATGGGTCAGATTTGAAAAGGGATTTGAGAAGTTGGTGTGGCCATCATTCCAAACAAAGAAGAATATAAACATAGCTGCAGTTACATTAGAGAAAAGCCATGGTGTCTGGAGCACTGACTTGTCCAGAAGAATATCACTCTAAAGCAAGTTGGATCCTTGAATGCCAGGATAAGGAATATAGATTTTAGTTGATAGTAATGTCAGCGTGGTTGAAGAATTTTTGAGCAGAGGAATGAAGAAAGTGGTGATGGATTCCGATAAATTGAGTTTTTAGAGACTGGCAAACTAATTGGTTTGTTACCCAGAAAGGGGAGACATAAATATCAGTAGAATTTGGCAACTGATTGGCAGAGTTTGAGAGTGCAGGGTAGGGGTGCCACTAAAGGAAGAGCAGGTTCTAGTTGCAGGTGAGTTAGATTTTAGAAATTTTGACTTGTGCAGTTGTACTGTAAACCTGGAACTAAGTGAATTTTGGATGTCATTCTCATAGTTGAGACCTTTCATATTTTTATTGTAATCTTAGATTATGTAAGCGCCAAAGAAAGATGGTGATGACCTCAGACTGTTTACATTGGTTACTTACAAGAGTGGAGGAGGGGAAGATTTATTACCATTTTCTTTGTAGATTTTAGTTTTCTAAATTTACTTTTGTAATTTGAAAATCAGTAAAAAGGGTTGATTGATAAAAGATTCAGTATTTTACAGGAAAAAAGGAACTTAGGCATTTTATAATTCTGAAGTAAAGAATCTATAGAAAAAAAAAGACTGAATTTGGACTCTTGGGAAATGCCCTGATTTAAGGAGTGTTCACATATTGAGGGAAAGTTGGACTTATACCTGGGAGTAGAAAATTTAAGTTAAACTTTATTTCCTAAAGAACACTTGAAAAAATGCACTTTAAACAACAAAAAGAGCCCAGAAGGGCGTACGGACGCAGGGACGCGGGTGCCGCGCCTCCTCGCCGCCTGCACCGCGCGGCTGCTCGCGGGGCTGTCTTACGAGGCCAACGTGAACGCGCACGTCCCGCTCCCTTCCTCAGCGCGGCTGGACGCGTCCGCTCTCCTTCCCCCAGTATGGCAACGTCCAGTACCGCCAGCTGCTGAGTGACTATGGGCCACCCTCCCTGGCTACACCCAGGGAACTGGAAACAGCCAGGTACCCCAAAGCAAATATGCGGAGTTGTTGGCCATCATCGAAGAGTTGGGAAAAGAGATCAGAGCCACCTACGCGGGGAGCAAGAGTGCCATGGAGAGGCTAAAAGGAGGCATCATTCATGCTAGAGGACTAGTTTGGGAGTGCTTGGCTGAAACAGAACGAATGCCAGGTCCTAGCAGCTTCTGTAGCTTTGAAGGCTTTCCATCTTTTTACAAGATGTGAAGTTACAGTTAATCTGTCCTGTTCAGATGAAACTCTTGTTGTCACAGTGTTAAGCTTGTTTTTATTTCTCCCTTTTTCCCTCCAGTGGTTCCCTAGGCTCTGACCTAGACTAAGCGTAAGAAGAGATTTTGCAGTTGATTAGGATTTGTGTTTTAAATAGTTAGGAAGTACCCAGGTTTTTTTTCCCTTAAGCATTGATTTTTAAAAAATTATACCAGTATCATCTTCTTTTTTGAATACACTTATGTTACCTAAATTGTTCTTTGTTCCTTTTCATAAGGTAATACAACTTTAAGGATTCTGTTCTTAGTAAATACTGACATGCATTACTTAGTATCCAGTCCCAAGTTTGGCAATACAGTGTAGATACTACTTAATATAACTTCTTTTTTGCCTAAGCATTTGCATGACTATTAGTGCTTTGAAGTCAATTAAAAAGTGCATAAGTTATAAATACAGAAGAAAGAGCAACCTATCATACCTAAAAGAACCCTCAAAAATTTTCATACTGAGACTACATAGATTTCAGTTTTGTGTTTGCTGTAAGATGATCAAAATGTCTGGGAAAAAATGACTAAAACTGTTTGCATCTTTGTATGTATTTATTACTTGATGTAATGAAATTTATTTTCATTAACAAAAAAATGTACTTTAAGGTTTAATAGGAAATGTTTTCCATTTTGTTTTGGTTATTTTTAATTCTTCATGTTTTATTGATGGAATTAATCTAAATATTTTTAATGATTTTGAAATTATCATTTAAAAGGACATGTTTTAAGTTTTGTTTTTTTCTAACTTTTCAAAAACTACAAGGGCATCTAACTTGAACACAAGTTAGTAATTTGGTGTTCAGACATGTAGTACTTCCTACTTGAATTACTTAGGAAATTAGAAAATAAAGGATGATTATTTAAAAACTAATTTAAAATGCATGGTGTCTTGTTGAACTCCGATTTTATAAAACTTTTATCAGCCTTTAAACATACATTGTCTTAAGTATCAATTGTATTACTATTTATAACTGAAAATATTCATATTTCCTTATCAGATGAGGATGATCATAGTAGAAAGACATTTTAAAAAATGTTTCATTCACATTATTTTTTTTTCTTTTAGGTATATTTGTATCCAGTATTGTTCTCATCTTGTCACAGCGATCACTTTTCAAGTTTTACTTGTACTGCTCAGCCTTTCTATTAGCTGCAACCTCAGTGTTGGTGAATTATGCTTCTTTGCACATTGACTTCTATGGTGCCTACAACACATCAGCTTTCGGAATTGAGCTGCTTCCTCGAAAAGGGCCCTCACTATGGATGGCACTCGTCGTTCTACAGCTAACATTTGGAATTGGATATATTACACTACTCCAAATTCATTCCATTTATTCACAATTAATTATTTTGGATCTCTTGGTTCCTATAATAGGCTTAATCACAGAGCTACCACTACACATCAGAGAGGCTTTAGTTTTTATTTCTTCCTTGATTCTCACATTAACGACACTGCTTGTACTGGCTGTGAAACTTAAGTGGTTTTATTATTCCACACGATATGTCTATCTTTTAGTGAGGCACATGTATCGGATTTATGGATTACAGTTATTAATGGAGGACACATGGAAGAGAATTCGGTTCCCAGATATACTGCGAGTCTTTTGGCTAACAAGAATTACAGCACAGGCTACAGTGTTAACATACATTTTAAGGATGGCAAATGAAACTGATTCCTTCTTCATTTCTTGGGATGATTTCTGGGACCTTATTTGTAATCTTATAATTAGTGGATGTGATTCTACACTAACTGTTCTGGGCATGAGTGCTGTAATTTCTTCAGTGGCCCATTATTTGGGGCTTGGAATATTGGCCTTTATTGGATCAACTGAAGAAGATGACAGGAGGCTTGGCTTTGTAGCACCTGTTTTATTTTTTATTTTGGCTCTTCAGACTGGTTTAAGTGGGTTAAGACCAGAAGAGAGACTCATTCGTTTAAGTAGAAATATGTGCCTTTTATTAACTGCAGTCCTGCATTTCATCCATGGAATGACAGACCCTGTGTTAATGTCTCTCAGTGCCTCTCATGTGTCATCTTTTCGTAGACATTTTCCTGTGCTGTTTGTCTCTGCTTGCCTGTTTATTCTTCCTGTTTTACTCAGTTATGTTCTTTGGCATCATTATGCACTAAATACATGGTTGTTTGCAGTTACAGCCTTTTGTGTGGAACTCTGTTTAAAAGTAATTGTTTCTCTTACTGTTTATACATTATTCATGATTGATGGCTACTATAATGTCCTCTGGGAAAAGCTTGATGATTATGTCTACTATGTTCGCTCAACAGGCAATATTATTGAATTTATTTTTGGAGTAGTAATGTTTGGAAATGGGGCTTATACTATGATGTTTGAGTCAGGAAGTAAAATTCGGGCTTGTATGATGTGCCTACATGCATATTTTAACATCTACTTACAAGCAAAAAATGGCTGGAAGACATTCATGAATCGTAGGACTGCTGTTAAAAAAATTAATTCACTTCCTGAAATAAAAGGGAACAGATTACAAGAAATAGATGACGTATGTGCAATCTGCTATCATGAGTTTACAACATCTGCTCGTATTACACCATGTAATCATTACTTCCATGCACTTTGCCTTCGGAAATGGCTGTACATTCAAGATACTTGTCCTATGTGCCATCAAAAAGTATACATCGAAGATGATATCAAGGATAACTCAAATACATCTAACAACAATGGATTTATTGCACCCAATGAAAATCCAGAGGAAGCTATCAGAGAAGCTGCTGCTGAATCTGACAGGGAATTGAATGAAGACGACAGTACGGATTGTGATGATGATGTTCAAAGAGAAAGAAATGGGGTGATCCAGCACACAGGCACAGCAGCTGAAGAATTTAATGATGATACTGACTGATTAAAATAGCATTTACTAATCATTGAGGTATTTGTTTAAAATTCAGTTCATCCAAAATGAAGTAATATGCTTCACTTCAGTGTGTAACCAAGCACAAAAACAGTATCAATGTTGAATCTGTGAATGGTTTTCCGTTTACTGTGATGTGCTACTGTAAATATACCTCTTTAATTACTTCTGGTCTCTTTGGTGACCTATTTAAATTTGTGTACATTATTGTACATAGAATAAAATGTTTTCACGTTTTTATGACAAAATTGGAACAAACAGCTTTTTAATAGATGTATTGATAATATAGTGCGTCAGCTGTGCCAAAGACTCCTCAATGAAAAGTATGTAACATATCTAACTCTGAACCCTATTTTTTTCTTTTGGGTGAGAGAGTAAAAATGCATGTCAGAGGAAACCACATTTAAAGTCAAGGAAATAATTTGGAACACAGGATAAAGGCTATCTATGTAGTATTTTAAAACCAGGGAAAAATTTAACATACCAGAATCATTGAGAGTAGCAATGCAGTTGTGCTGTTTCAAAAGTCATGACTCAAAGACTGTAAGAATTGAAGGCTTATATTAACTAATCTTTGGTATAAACTAGAATGTGCTAATTGTTTATTTGATATAAAAGCAATATATTTTTTAGTTTATGCTTGCAGTATTGAGATAAATTTTTCTTTCAGCCTTTTGAAGAGATAGAATGAAAATATTTGGGGTTTTCATTGTTTTAAACTAGGGTATTAAGGATATAAAAAATCCTGGTCTGACTTTATGGATAAAAAATGGAATATAGTGTATAGTGATATTTATAATACCTCTGTAGACAACTTTCAGACAATTACTTTATTGAAACTCTCAATAAGTTTACCATGAAATTTTACATACATGATGGAAAATGGAAGACACATACCAATTACATATCAGGAAAAAATATTTTAATGGTGTTGTTATACAGCGTGTTGGCTAATTCCAGTGGATCCTCATCTCTTACTGCTGACATTATCTCTAGTATTTGACTAAAACAAAAAAAACCAGATGGTTAAATCTCCAAGTACATATGGCTTTAAAGGTATAATTATCATTTTTTTTTTTTACAGAAAAGAAGAAAATGTACTAGTGCTTTTAACACAATAAGCAAAGTTTAGCAGATAATAAAATTTTCAGCAACTTTATTTTATATTTAATATAGAGTAATTAGAGGGAAATTTCTGGAGCTATCTTGTATCAACTAGAGCCAAACACCAGATTCAAGTAAATTATAAAACCAGTCTTCAATATTTTGTGTGCCAAGATTATGGAAAACCAGTGGAAATGATGTAATTTTAAACTGTAGGTCACAATATATTCATTAGTGGGTTATAAGCATTTAAAAAAATAAAACAATAAGTACACTGATTTCAGAAAGGTAAGTACTTTTTCATTTTTGTTTTATATATGTAAGTATGTACTGAGTCGTAATTTGTCTTGTGGGGGTAGCAATCCAAGTTTGAAAGCCATTGCTAAGAGAAGTAGTCTTTTAGAGACAGCAGGAAATTGCTGATTGATCACTAGCACAATGACAGCAAAGGAAGCTGTGGCATAATTTATTGTTATTTTGGGGTGGATTGGGGTAGGATACGAGAGAGAAATGGGATAGAGCTTTCTGTCCTTGTATTTTTTTTTCTCTGCAAGGAAGAGAATAGCCTATGTGTCCATCTTTGTTTCTCTGCCTAGAATGATGATATATTAGCAGTAATATTTCCTAGCGATTTCATGTAGGTATTTTTTTTTAATGAATTAGAAAATTCTGAAGTAAAAATTAAACATCTAAATATCCTTTCTTAAGCTTTTATTTTCTCAATGGGTATCTTAAGTGTGAACACCTGAAGGAATTAGTAAAGGAGACTTAAGAGTTAACTGGAATTTTAGGGGTGCAATGGTAGTTCAGTGGTAGAATTCTTGCCTGCCATGGAAGAGACCTGGATTTAATTCTGGGCTGTGTACTCCCCCCCCAACCCCGCTGAAAAAAAAGAGAAAAATTCAACAAATGGTGCTGCAATAATGGAAAGAGAATGAAATGTGACCACTACCCATACAATATTCCCCCCCCCAAAAAAGTTAACTGGAATTTTTTTTGGTTCTATAATATTTGCATAAAAAGGCTCATTTAAATATACTAAATGAATTCACTATATTAAAGTTTTGTTATCTGCTAGTCAAAATATGATAAATTAAAACTATGACCACTTCAATTAGGATACTATACTAAGAATTGGAGTTTTAAACAAGTTTTCCTCTATGAATGGAATTCCAGTTTTTCTTAGAATTGGAACTTATAAGTAGTACTGCTAATGGTATAAAATTTGGAAGTTCACCAAAGGTTTGCTAAGATCATATTGTATAGCAGAATCACCTTTTTCAGATGTAGAAATTGCTTATTTGAAACTATGAAATGAGAAGTCCATTGGTACTTAGTAGAAAGTCTGATAATACAAAATTTATGGATTCTTAAAACTTTTTGCATTCAGGCTATTTCATTGTATCTTACATAGCTGAAAGCTACAGTTGCTTTCAGTTTTGTGTCCCTGAGAATCAATGGCTCCTTTTGTTTAAAGTGGCATGTTTACACTACACACAGCTTTTTAGTCATGCAGACAGTAACCAAATTCAAGCGCTTACTACACACATAGTACGTGTACATACGAGATCTATGTGATTCTTGCCACCCTTATTGCCATTCCAGTCATTCCCCCACACTGATGCAGTTACAGCTTTTAAAAAAAAATTTGCCACTTTTTTCTGCTTAAAACCCTCTGGCTTCTGATAAAATCTAAACTAAGGTTGGCACACAAGAGCCCCCACAGTCTGGCTCCATTTTACTACCTTCTAATACTTTGTTCCTCCGCTAACCCCTTGCCATCCTACTTTCTGCAACAATTCATTGTTCCACTGGATCAGGAAGACCCTTTTACAGTCTGCCTTTGCTCAAGGTGTTTGTCTTTTTCTGGCCTAACTCCCAGTCATGTGTAAAGAACACTGAAGTATCTCAGTAAAGTTCTATTTCCCTTGCAGGCAGGTGGTTGTATATACTTCTGTAACCACTACAAGATTCGCAGACTAATTCATCTGCTTGTTTGCTGCAGGAAGGCAGCAATCCTTTCTGACCCGTTTAATACTTTATCTACAGTGCCTGGCAACAGTGTACTACCCATCTGGTGGATGAGTGAGGGCAGGGGCTGTATTGATTCTTTTGTGTAGCCTTAGTAATGTGCACCTTTCCTGTCATATGATGGAAGCTACAAAATGTCTGTTTTAAGGAATTCATAATCTAAAAGAGAGGAAAGACCTCTATACAAATAACATAAAACTTAATGGGAAGGGTGATAAAAATGACTTTGGTAAATAGGAATTTAATTGCTAATTAGGAATTAACACTAGACTAAGGGCAAATGTAGTTTCTGAAATGTGATTGCAGTTGATACTCGCCACCTTTATGGTTCTTTTAATAGGCTACATTTAAAAACACCTTGAAATTTGGTCTTGAAAATGTACAGTTAAGTCAACAGTTATAATTTTACCTAAGATTGAGGTAATTTAGAAAATTGACTTGGATTTGCTGATGGCAACTATTTCTTCTAAATTGGGTGCTGGCAAAATACCAGTTTCTTATCCTGTGTCCTTTTAAGTTGCCAAAGAATTATTCAGAAATATTGTCTCTTGACTGAATTTGCAAGTTATCTACATTTTATAAAAATTACAAATGATTCTTTACCAAGCAAAATCTGACATCATTCCTCAGTGCGAGTTTTAAAACATTTGGTTTTAAAGTTAGTGCCAGTGCCATGCCAGCATGTTAATAAAGGAAAAACTTGCAAGTACATTTAATAGAACAATTCTTCATTTTCTGCCTGATGGGTTTTGGCTTTCCTAATACTCTTTAACTGTTAAAAATACTAAAAGATGGTAAGCATATGGAAGGAATTAGTAACAATTCAGTATTTAGTTTTAAGAATGTGTTACAAATATGTTCAATTGTTTGAACTGACAAACTATATTAGATTGATGCAGTCTATATTTAAATTACCTGTTTCTGCAAACAAAAGAAATTGGATGATGAGCCCGTTAAAATGACAGAAGGATTACAGTCCCTTTTCACATATGTTATATATTATACTGAGAAAATTCAAATCATTGCTTTTTTAGAAAATGAAATTCTATAAGGTTCTGCTTTTATTTGGTTGGAAAAGAAAATCGTCTCTACCACTTTTCTTTTTGTTCAGAGGCTTAAAGAAATAATCTATGTCTTAGAATTTATTCAGATTGTCAAGCCATTTAAAATACAGAAAATGTTAACAGAAATGTCAGTTAAGACTGCATTTAAAAATTTTTTTTAACATGGGCAGGCACCGGGAATCAAACCCGGGTCCTATTTTTTTTAACATGGGCAGGCACCGGGAATCAAACCCGGGTCCTCTGGCATGGCAGGCAAGCATTCTTGCCTGCTGAGCCACCGTGGCCCGCCCAAGACTGCATTTTTATAAACATTACCAGGGCAGGTATATGAGAATAGAACTTAAACCAGGTAAAGGGATTATGTGGATAGCTTTAAGAT
Source organism: Myrmecophaga tridactyla (assembly GCA_004026745.1). Lineage (NCBI taxonomy): Eukaryota > Metazoa > Chordata > Mammalia > Pilosa > Myrmecophagidae > Myrmecophaga > Myrmecophaga tridactyla. The sequence goes on from PVIY010021797.1 coordinate 39,371, forward strand.
CTTCTCCCTCTCCTACAAAATGACAAATGACCAAAATCATATAAATTTCTCACTGCTGCAATAAAATCATTTGGATTAAGAAGATCTAATAGAGGAGTGAAGAGAGCAGTTAAAGTGTATATTACTCTAAGAGTGGTTTTAGACCTGAACTTCATAGGGATTTCAACAAACTTTAATATCTTACTAATTCTGTCCCTTGAGTTCACTTTGTAAGTAGCATTTGGGAAGTGATTTTAATGTTTTTGAAGACCACGAAAACAACATACTTACATTATATGGCAGGGTTCGTTCCTATCTTTCATACAATGCCCATTTTCCCACTTCTTTTTGGTAGGAAATGAAGTTTTTATATATTTTGATCCAGCGTGTGTACTTTTGACTCCACACCAAGGTGCATCTAGAGTTAAGCAAAGGGAAGTGTCTTTTAAGGGGTTTAACGTTAAAATTTTGTTTTCTAATCAATTATCAAAAGAAACAATTGTTTAAACGTGAAGTAAAGATCTTTTTCTCTACCTTTTGCATAAATAAGAAAACTAAATTTAAAAACAAACTTACCAGTCTCAATCATTAATTTTTCGCTAGGTATTGACTTCAAAACTTCTAAATTTGCTTCAGTTTTCAGTGAGCTTAAAAAAATTAAATATATATATATATATATAAAGATGACATTTAATGAAGAATAGCTTTTTACATATCAATCCCTAAAACAAATTGCAAAATTAATCCAAAACCCCATGACAACTTTGGTTGGCACATGGCATTATACTTCCTTTTCCCATTAGAAACTGCACATTCTTACCTTTCAGAGTGAAGGTTAAGATCTAGTCCAACCAGAGCCTGCCTTTCGGATGCAATTTTTCATACTTATCAGCTGATTTCTCCAATAGCTTTTCTCTATCAGTGTAAGTAATATTTAACTTTAAAAAATTCATTTGTTCCTCTGTGTTATTTGGATAATTTAGAGATGTTCATAGAGCAGAGTTTGAAGGTACATCAATTCCTTTATGGACCAAAACACAAGAGAGATTCACTAGTGTGAAGGAGTCCATATTAGCCTCTCAAAAATCTTATCTGAAACAAAATTTTCCCAAAGGATGGAAATCATAATTACTGTTAGAATTGTGTCTTTAAGAAGGGATGAAAATGAAAAAATTAGTAAGGAAATGCCAATTTGACCCTTCCTTTATAAGTGTCCTTTTTATGGCTAACTGGGAGCTTTTAGGATCTTCCATTATTAATGTCATGAAACTTCATGATGTGTACAGGTATGTCTTTTTTCATCCATTTGGGCAGTTGGACCCTTCTGTTCTAGATGTTATTCCCTTCAAAGTCTTGGAAAATATTATGGGGAACAGTTATTTTCGTCTTTCATTTTTTTCTGCCTTTCATTCTGGGACTTTTAATCAAACATTAAGCCTCTTGACCTGGTAGACCCTGTTACCTTTGACTTTTCATTTTCAGTCTGAGAGAGATTGGATTATTGGTCTGAATTCTTCACTTTTATTTAATAAAATTACGTATTTACACCATTGCATGGTCTTTTGGTCAGAGCAATGAATTCTACCCAAGGAGTTTGGCCAATGGGATGGCAAAGCCCATAAGCTCAAAATGTGATGTGTGATGTGGCTTGCATTCTGTTGATCTGCTGAGAGCAGCATTCACTGAGTAGCTCTCTCTTCAGCTTTGGTGCCCAGAGTAAAAACGTAGCACAAACCTGAATCCACTGTGTAGCTTGTGGCCTTTATCAGCATCCCAAGTATGAAAAGAAATGCTTACTGTAAACCAGTGAGTTTGGTGATGGTTTGTTATAAAACACCACTGTGGTAATTACTAATACTGTTCTCATGTTCCATTTTCAATTTTAGTATTTGTTTCTGATCACTTTTTTATAGAGAATTTCAATTATACATAAAAGAAATATAAAACCCAAACGTACTCTATTATCATGCATAAAATACAGAATTCCCATAAACTACCCTATTATCACCTTGCACTGGGGTGGTACATTTTTTATAATTCATGAAAGCACAATTTTATAATTGTACTATTACCTATAGTCCATGGTTTAACAAAGGGGGGCTGGATTAAAAAATTTTTTTTCTATTACCACACATACGACTGAATTATTTTCCCTTTTAACCTCACTCAGATACATATTTCAGTGCTGTTAATCATGTTCACAACGTTATGCCACCATCACCACCATCCATTATCAAAACTTTCATTATTCCAAATATGAACTCTGAACACTGGATGCCGTAACTCCCTATTCCCTATCCACATGCTGTACCCTAGTAAACTGTATTTTAGATTTCTGACTCTAGGAGTTTGCGTATTTTAATTATTTCATATTGGCAAGATCATACAATATTTGTTCTTTTGTGTCTGGCTTATTTCAAGGGTTCATCCATGTTGCACACATCAGAACTGCATTCCTTTTTATGGCTGAATAGTAGTTGAGTGCATGTAAATACCACATTTTCTCCATTCATCATGGCCACTTGGGGTTCTTC